>MU172280.1:760320-824173 GCA_016695485.1 Suillus hirtellus | reverse complement strand
TGAAATAAGGGACAGTACTTGGGAAAGGGGCACAGCGCACGAGCTGAGGCCGAAGTCCTTCGGATCCGATCCTACGAGAGTATGACCTTAACAACACCCATATACATCCATTATAATAGCTCAAAAGCTTAGAAATATTCATAAAGGATTGATGTAATGATAGGCAAAATGACATATGTGTGGAGAGTGACAATAGGCATCTTTTATACAAAGTCACATTTATATATGATTCAGGCCAAAAATATCATTACAAATATGTAGGATAGATTGTAAACTACCCAAGGAACCCATACTGCCTACTGCCCTGAGGGTAGGAGGTGGGTAGAAGGGATATAGTGAAAATATGAGTTGACCCAGCATTAAAGTCCTACCACTGCTCAACTAACCATTTTCAATGCTTTGGGTCTTTGAATTTTCCCACACTCAATTTCTTACCCATTTCACTTCCTCAGTGATCAATTCTTGGTTGATTTGTCTATAAATTTATGTCTATGATACTTAAGATGTTTGAAATGTACCCTGTGTTTCTGATTATGAAGATTCAATGTTTTGAAGGCATGGGCCCCTTATCAGGCGAAATGGCAAGTATACACACTAGCTCACAAACTCCAGCCTATTGTGAGCTGATCTTGGTCATAAGAAGCAAGAATATAAGCTATGCTCATCATATATTAAAAGATTGGATCATGGATGCAAGGGCAAGATATTGAAAATCATGAAAAAATGTCAAAAGTGCAATTGTCTATGCTTTGTTCCTGGAGAAGGATCCTATGTGTCCTGGGCTGGCTATATGATATATCCACTCCAAATATGCTTAGGAATAGACTCCCTACAGTCCTTGAGGTCCAGTCCTACAGGGAAAAAAACCCCAGCAGGTGAACCACCAGAAGAGGGGAAGGTACATTATATAATAAAGGATTACCCTATGGTCCTGAGCTCCTCATACATTGTTTCTATTGTTGAATTGATGATTGAGATATAATTACAAAGTTTATTTACCTAGAAATGAACAATTGGGACCATATTTTGTACTTTTATGTATATATGCAATATCCATTTAAGCACCAAGTCTCAACTATCAATTACCAAGTCCTGACACTTGATAGTTGATAGTCAGTATTCGAGCTCCAAGTGTTGTTAAGACCATGCACAAAGGGTAGGACTGATTCTGAGGGGCTTGGCTTCAGCTCGTGTGCTGTGCTCCTTACCCGAGTATATGTCCTTAATTTCAGATTGGTGTCTGAAGAAAGTCTGAAGATGTCCAAAGGCACAGGAAACTTCAGAAGAACTTTCCAGATGAGTGCGGGAAAGTTCTGGAGGAACTTCCAGAAATTACAATGAGGTTTCATCCTAATACAGATATGTGTAATGGCTACTCAGGACTTGCCCTGAGTAGAAGCAAACAGAGAAAAGGCTGCAAGGACAAAGTCCAAAGGAGAATAGGTCTGGAGGACCATGGGAAAGATCCAGATAGACTTCTGACAACTTTGAAGGATCAGATGAGTGGATGAATGGATAAGCAGATGAGCAGAGGATTGGAGGATTAGAACTCCAGCCTAGGGAATTCCTCCCTAGGCCTGAGATGGATATTGACTAGGTTAAAGGACTAAACTTGATATGAGGACTTAGAGTGAAGACTAGTGTGAGGACTAATATGATATTTAGACTGAGGTACTACAAGACATATACAAGAGTTTATATACTAAGTGACTACCAGAAAGATCAATAAGCAAAGGTCTAAGGCTATGTACAAAGCATAAGCAAAGTTAACAAATGTGAGTTGGAAATGAAGCATAGGTTAAAGGATCAGTAAGCATACCAGTAGTAAGTATAGCTGAGGTGACAGAAACAAGGAATACTGGATAGGCTGTGTAAACATTATATGCACAGGAACTGTATCTACATGTTGGATAGGATTGGATTGGACCAGATTAGATGTGGTTTGGATGAGATGTGTAGATATGTGAGATATAATATTAGGGCAATGGGACAAGGGTGAAGGTCTGGATGAGGTGTGGGAATATTATTGGATGTAGGTCTGAAATATGGGATATGACAAGTGCCAATATTGCCTACCAATATCTCAGTCAAATAATAACCAAACCAAGACCCAAGTTCCAAACCTGACTACCGAATACCAAGTATCAGTACTTGGGACTCAGGACTATTGATTGCCAGATACCGAGAATCAGAACCAAGTACCGGTACCTGACTACTGATTCTTGGGTACCAAGTATCAGAACCAAGTACCGAGTACCCAACTACTGATTCTTGGATATCAGGTATCAGAACCAAATACTAAGTACTGATTCTCTTGTACCAAGTACCAAGTAATGAGATAACCAATTGACAAGAAAAAACTACCAATACACTCACCTCTCAGACTACAACTTTTGTTCAGGAACTTAAACATAATAATAACTTTCATTTTTCATTATCACCAATGTTTTGGATTTCTTTAGCTTATATCTCAGTCAAATGATAACTGATGGACAAGAAAAGACTACCAATACACTCCCCTAGACTTGGACTACAACCTTTGGTAAGGAAGTTAAGTGTAATAACAATTTCATTTTTCATTATCATTTGCCCATATTGACTACTGACCACCAAATACCAACTACCAACTACCGAGTACTGAGTACTGAGCACTGACAAATACAATTCCCAAGTTATTTGAACCCTACACCAATGGATAATACATACAAATATAGAATTCATGTCCATTTGAAGTACCAGGTTTTGAGTTTTGGCACTCAACACTTGGTAATTTGTGCAATGAGTAGATGGGTATGTGGCATACATGTTTTTGGGCTTGGGGTTTCAGGATTTGGCCCTCAGCACTCAATGATCTGTGTAATGTAAATGAACAATGAACATATTGCACCCCTGGTTTTGAGTTTTGGGTTTCAGCACTTGAAACTTGGTGGTTTGAGCAACCATTGAAAAATGGAAATGTTGCATACATATTTTCAGGTCTCAGTGTAGATGAGGAATTTTGACTATAGGTGAAAACACTTAAAATAAATGGGTGCTCTACAGCAAGACCAGGATACAAGACAATGACTCAACCTGAAGGACAACCACTGAGAGAAGTTCCTTAGAATAAAAGGGAGGGAAACTCTATGAGCTAGGCAGGCACGAGAAGGTAACACGTGCAAAGGTGTGTGTAAGCGAGGCGAAGGCGCACAAGATGTGTGCATGAGTGGGAGGTTCAAGGATGCGTGCTCAGAGCATTGAGGGAAAAGATCCTTAATGAAGAGTGGATGCACAGATGATAGTTGACAGGAGAATAAGATCAGATTTCAAGTGAGGAGGTGATCTATACACTTTCCAGTACACAGAGATAAGGGGAAAGTAAGTACCAGAACCAGGAGAATGCTATCTGTATTTAAGAAGGGAGATTACGCTATGTGGCATGCTTCCAAGCATGTTCTGAACCAAGTAACCATATCAATTCTAATTATAACTAAGTTTGAGTAGACTTTCTATATGTAAATGCAGACGTTGGACTGAGGACTTTGTTAGTTCAATGAAAGAGATAAGAATAATGCACCAGCAAATCAGTGAGGACATGGGATGAATGGACAGACAGTAGTGTGAAGACCTAGGAGGAGGCACACAAATGCACATGCAAAGCGCTGTAGAGACTTGCACGTCTCAATACCGAATATCTGGCCTTTAACCATACATTCCTATATGTTACAGCTCTACTCCTAAGGACCACTCTCGCGCGCACTCGCACGCGCCTTATCCGAACTCGCACGCACTTAGGCGCGCCTTACCTACGCACGTGCTATGCGCGCGTTCGCGCGTGCCTCCTCATAGGTCTTCACGTGATCGTCCGTCCATCTGTCCCATGTCCTTACTGATTTACTGGTGCGTTATTTCTATCTCATCCATTGAACTAATAAAATCTTCGGTCCGACGTCCGCGCTACTTATAGAAAGTTTATTTAAACTTAGTTATAATTAGAGTTGATATGGTTACTCGGTTCGGGAGCGCGCTCGGAAGCGCGCCATCTCCATTCTTAAATACAGAAGGGTTTCCTTTGGGTTCTGGTACTTACTTTTCCCTTATCTTTGTATACTGGAAAGTGAATAGATCACCTCCTCACTTGCCATCTGATCCTATTCTCTTGTCAATCATCTATCTGTGCACTCACTCCTCAATAAGATCTTGCCTCTAACGCTTTAGGCGCGCATTCTCGGACCTCCCGCTCACGCGCGCATCTCGCGCGCCTTCGCCTTTCGTACACACGCCTTCGCGCGCGTTATCTTCTTGCGCCTATTAGCGCCTGCCTAACTCATAGAGTTTCCCTCCACTTTATTTCGAGGAACTTCTCTCAGTAGTTGTCCCTTGGGTCGAGTTGTTGTCTCATATCCCGATCTTGCTATTGAGCACCCCTTTTGTGTTTTAAGTGTTTTTACGTATAGTCAAGATTCCTCACCTACAGCGCACATGGTGCAAACACAGTTAAGGTGTGCGTGAAGTGGAGATAAGGCACGCATGAGTGCGCATGAGACTGGTCCTTTAGATTAGAGCTGGATCACATAGGGACATGTGGATAAAGGTCGCATAATGGGCATTGAGACACATGAGTCTCTACATCGGGCTTTCTGGTGAAATTGTGGTCCTGGATGAACCAGGCAACCTCCTACCAGAATATGATTCTTCTGATGAGGAGATGGATGTTGAGGTGAAGGTTGATTGTCCTGGTGAGGAGGTTGAAATGGCTACATAATTGCTCAGTGATAGATGTACATAAATCTTTTTCAATGTATGTTACCTATGCCACAATTGAATGATTCAATTATTGAGCCCCAATATCCAAAACTTGAAACTGTAGATATCACCCAAAACCCAAACACCCTAACACCTGAATTTCAAATTTTCACAGTGCTGAACCCCAAGTGCCAGGTGCTGGGTGCCAAGTCCCAAAACCCAGAACTCAAGACTTGACATTTGAAATGAAACACATTTTTCAGACATGTTTGAATCAGCCTACATATATCCATAAACATTTTACTAACCCCTGAACCCTGACAGATATCTTTGTCCAGTCCCACATATTGAGTCCTGAGTTCTGGGACCCCCGAACCCCAAGACCCGAAACCCAGCAGTTCACAATTTCAGGGTTCAGGGGTTGGTAAAATGTGTATGGATATATGGAAGGTTGATTTAAACATTTTTGAAAGATGTCACATATCAAATGTTAAGTCCCAAGTTTCAATTTCTGGGTTTTGGGAGTGCTGAGTGCTGAAGCCTGGAGTCCTGAAACCCATGGTTATGTCAAATTTTCAGTGCCAAACCCTAAGTGCTGGGTGCCAGGTGCCGAGTCCTGAAACTCAAAACCCAAAACTCAGGATTTGACATTTGAGACAAACAACATTTTTCAGACATGTTTATATGAACCTATGTATATCTATAAACATTTTACCAACCCCCAAACCCCAAAATATATTTTTGTTGTCTCACATCCCGAGTTCCGAGTTCTGGGACCCCCAAAACCTGAAACCTGGCAGTCCACAATTTTGGGGTTCAGGGGTTGGTAAAATGTGTATGAATATATGGAAGGTTGATTTAAACATTTTTGAAAGATCTCACATATCAAATGTTAAGTCCCAAGTTTTGATTTCTGGGTTTCAGGAGTGCCGAGTGCCAAAGCCCAGAGTCCCAAAACCTGGAGATCTGAAACCTGGAATTCAAAACTTGGGATTTGACATTTGATGAGACACCTTTCAAAAATGTTTAAATCAACCTTTCATATATTCATACACATTTTACCAACCCCTGAACCCCTAAATTATGGACTGCCAGGTTTTGGGTTTTGGGGTTTGGGGGTCCTGGAACTTGGAACTTGGGATGTGAGACAACAAAAATATATTTCAAACATGGGTAAGTCAATGTGTTTGTCAATCAACTTGATTGTCAATCAAACTTTATTGATCTCCCCAAATTTCCCAAGTTCTGAGTTCTGGGACCCCTGAACCCCAAAACCCAAAACCCAGCAGTCCACAATTTCAGGGTTTGGGGTTTGGTAAAATGTGTATGGATGGATATATGAAAGGTTGATTTGAATATTTTTGAAAGATGTCTCATCAAATGTCAAGTCCCAAGGTTCAATTTCTGGGTTTCAAAACTCCAGGCTTTAGGACTCAGCACTCCCAAAACCCAGAGGGCTTTAGATTTGGTGGTTGATGGTAGGTATAAGCACTTATAGTGTACATGTATCCTACATCTTTGATTTGCTGGTGGCTACATCAGCTGTATATCTTGATGAAATATATCTAGGCTCACCCATATATGTACCCATCTATGTACAATTCCCCTACATTAGCCCACCTGTCTATATAATACATCCTATGTTGGCCCACCTGTCTATATAATTATACTCCACTTTGGCCCACCCATCTATTTGATATCCCTTTTGTTGGCCCACTCATATATGTAATACTTTCCATGTCAGCCCACCCATATATGCAATACACCCTACATTAGCCCACCCATCTATGTAGTACACCCCTGTTGGCCTGCCCATCAATATAACAATATTTGCCTTACATCTCTCTTTAGCCCAGTTGTGTATAATATCCTACTCTACATATCACCCAGATGGGCCCACCCATCTCCATGAATGATCACATTCCCTTGGCCTATCCCTCAACATCAAAGATATATATATCATTGGCATACATGGGCCCACCCATCTCCATTGGAAATAATATGTGTCCCAGCCCATCCATCATTATTGAGAATATACACAACATGGGCCCATAACCCACTAGCCCATCTCATATGGGATATTATATAGGTCAGGTGGTCCATATAATTCAGAATTTGTCACTGAAGGGGCTCATGATAAGGCCTAGAGCTGTCAGGTAGAGCAAGCATGTAGTTAAGAGTGCCAATAGTGTCAGAGGCCATGATTAGTCCATTGGTGCTAGATGAAAGGTGGAATGAAAATGTTCTTGGTATCACGAGTAAGTTATATTGTACTTATATATGTTTCCAAGGACCAGGGAAGTCATTTTGCTCACATATCAAGTTATCAATTCTAGATATCCTGGTCCACTAATCATTAATGTGGATGAAGATATCTCATAAGCATGATGCTGTGGAACTGTGATAGTCCAAAGTCATAGAGTGCCACATTATCTTTCTAGCAATCTTTGCTGGAGCAAGAATTCTTGATTTCATAGCCCAAAACACTGTTGGCCACATTGAAGTTACTCCAGGATACTTATGGCACCTATAGCACAAATTGTTATTGATGATGTTGACCATTAGCATTGAAAACAGGCAACATAAGTTACCTCTATAGAAACAACCAGTGAAGCCAGGAAAGAAAGCTGCAAGCAATGACTACAAGCTCAGCAAAACTCTCTGAGGGGTCAATGTTTCAATCTCCCAGCTGAAGGAGACACTTCCCTGTGGAGGTTTTTGGCAAACCAATGTCACAGGTAAGAATGGTGATCAATTTCTGAAAGAAAAGATTCATCAATTGCAAAGTCACTGGCAGATTACTATATAGGGGAATTACTGCAGGTACTACATGTAGGAGCATTGAGTATGTGAAGAAAATGACATGGAATATGATATATCAATGAAGGTACAACAATTCTGATGGTCAGTCAGAACAATGTTGGGTCTTGCAGGACCTAACTGCTATTTGACCCTAAAGGGTTTTTGGACTAGGCTAGAGGCTCAAAGGAGAGGAAATATCATAAAAACTTGCTCAGTACTCTGACTCATACTGAATACTGGTGAAAAGATTGATTGCTTATGTAAGCTACAAAAGTACCAACATAAGGTAAGGTAAAAACAGTCTCTACCAACCCAGCCAGAAATGAATCCCTACATCAACAAAGTACATATTGGAAATATTAACAAGAATGAGTATCAATTTCTCAACTTTGTTGCTGCATAGGGTCACTGCAAGTTCAAGTGATTGATCAATAAGTGAGAGATCAGTCTGAGAGACTTGGGGTTTGAGCCTGCAAGCATTTTGTGGTGACAAAGAGAATTGTTGATGCCTGCCAGCAGGTTGCAATATAATGATCTAAGGCCTAATCAATTGAACATGCCCCTGCAGGATGTACCATGATATTTGCCATTTGACAGCAGTAACAATCCTGCTGAACTGATTAGAATCGGTGTGCCCATAGGTACACATAGGCTATAAAAGCTGGTTGTTGTCCTATAGTATTCCCCATTCTTAGACATATCATTCAAGATTTCTCTCAGAAGATTACACATTACCTCAAACAGAAAATGCATTTTTCCTTCCTTGCCATGGTTATTGCTTTGGCAACATCTATGCCTGTCATTGCATCAACATGTGGCAGACAGTTAGCTTCTTGCAACAATAACTCAGATTGTTGTCCAGGCTATCTTTGTAATCCTGACGTGAGTATGAGCAGGTCACTGCACAACTAGGATTCAACTGCATAACTCACCTGCACACTTTAGAAAAAGGGAGTCAAGCTCTGCAGAGTGGTTGACAATTAAGCCAAAAGCCACATCATGACAGTGAGTTATATTTCTGCTCTTGCATTGGTATCATGGTTGATCAATACCTAGTTTGAAATCAATCAGCACAGTTGTACAGTGGCTCAAAAAAGTGTCCTAATGTTTGTAGCCTTTCATGTAATTGCTATATCATGTGTCAAGACATAGGAATATGACTAAGCTATAGGAAGATGCTGGAAAGGTCTGCTTCTCAGCTTCATTTTGGTTTCCTATATTGTGGGAAAATAATGACATTGTGTGAAGATATGAGTATTTTAATTTAATGACTCATTGGGATGCTTTTTGACTTTGAGTTTAACTAATGTAATCTCTATAATTCTAGTACTGTGTGTGACCTCCTCCTGCCCCAATTACTTCTGCCACTCTTCTAGACATATTCTCTATTAATTTTAGGTATTCCTCTTTGATGGTTCCATCATACTCTGCTGTAACACTGTTATGAACTCAGATAGTTCTTTCATACAGTTCCAATAAAGGAAGATCAAGTGTATAGCTTCAAGAGGGAGCGACATCAAGAGGTAGAACTCTGATGAAGTAATCAAGTAATGGCTAGTCCTCTTGCAAGAAGCTAGATTGGTAGGATCCCTTGGTCCTAAGAGTGTATTGAGGAGAACTGAGTAGATTCAAGTTAAGGAAAAAGTACAGGGATAGCTAGGGTTTATATATGTAAGGAGGAGTGCACAGACCAGTTCATGGAGCATTGTAAAAGTACAAGAAAAGGAAGTCAGAGATAAGAGGTATCCTCATGCTCATCATGAGGTGAACTAGAAGTTAGATGGGGATCAAGTAAGGGAAGATGATACACATGTAGTCCTGTAGGTGTGAAGAGTCAAGAAGTGAGATGGGGATCAAGAAGTGAGACATGCATAGTCCTGCAAGGGTGAATGGAAGAGAAAATGATGGGTTTACTGTAACATTACCCCCCTGTCAATGTCTGGAGTCTCCAACTTCAATCATAATTCTGGTAAAGCTCTTGGTTGACGTCAGCATCCTTGGTGAACTGGGCTTCATATTTGTCTGCTTCCATGTCTCTGGCATTCTCCCATTGCTTAAGCTAATAATGAAAGGCATAGGTGCCTGGCTTAGTGGAGATAATGTGTATGCCCTTGAGGTCTGGGCAGTTGGCAGAAAGATGGTGCAGTTCATGTTTGTTGCAGACATAGCAGAAATATTTGGGGCATTTATACCATTGTGGTCATGGAATGTCTCTTTGGAGGGGGTGCAGATGGACTGAGTGGTATATTCTGGCTCTTCTTCTCTGACAGAAGGAGTGGGGGTATAGTTAATAGGACAGGAAAGTCTGATGCCGAAAGAAATGGTCTCTCTCTTTTTCTGGTGACTGCGGTATGGAGATCCTAGGGAGCAGATGGTAAGCTGGGAGTGAGGTGGGGTTGGAGAGCATGGTCTAGCAGGGATAGGGGTATCATCTTCTAAGGAAGAAGGGGATGCAGGGATGGTCTGTTCAATAGGTTCTGGGGAGAAACAAATAGAATAGGAAGATGAACATAAATAATCATCTGCTTTGGGGAAATCAGGGAGAGCCATGGCAGACTCAATTCCTTTATCCATTAAGTGACAGAGAACAAGGTTTTTAACCTTGACTTGCTGGGTGATGACGAGTCTGGCTTTGTCATCAATCATCATGGAATTGGTATAGGCAATGGTGAGGTCAGCAACATGGAAGGTGGTCATTTGTGCAAGTGCATCAAGGTCATCAGAGAAAAATGATTCTAGGGGGAGAATGCAGTAATGGGAAAGTAGGGCAGCTTCAACAAGGGCTTATCTCTCACAGAGAGCAATATCAGAGCGATGGATATCAAGAGAGGAGGCAGAAGAGGAAGAAGATTTCTTGGAAGAAGGCATATTGTTCAAGTGCATTCAGATGAGGGGTCTGGCAAGTTGGAGGTGTTTCTTATAGGTTTTCAGGATCTCTTGGGCATTAGTGAGTTCCTTTTTGGAAAGCCATGAGTTTTCAGAACTGGGGTACCCTTTCCATGACACGAGGAAGTGATGTTTTCCTTTTGAGTTTCCCTTATGGGCAAAAATGGCTTCTATCTCATATTCTTTGTGTCCATCAATGAGGTCAGGGGGTGGTTCAGGGTAGTTAGGTCCATGGATTTCTGTTTTGTGATAGGAGGATAATTTGGAGGCATGGAAGATGGGGTGTGATTTCCAGGACAAGGGGAGTTGGATCTTGAATGTAATGGGGGAAAGGACTTCTTCTACTTCAAAGGGTCCATATCACTTAGGAGCGAGTTTCTTGGATGGAAGATGTGTGATGAGATGCGCAGCAAAGAGCCAAACCTTGTCTTTATGTTTCCAGGGTTCAAACTTCTTTCCAAATGTCCAATCAGCCATGTGCTGCATTGCAAGGTTGTGGTAGGATAAAGCTTCTTCTTGGATCTTCTGGAGGTGTTTGACTTGGTCTTCTGCTGCAGGAATGGAAGATTCAGGGAAGGTGTAGGAAATCCCTTGGGGTTCATAGCCCATCATGAGGAAGAAAGGGGGGGTGTTGCGAGAGTCATGTTTTTGGTGGTTATGGATGAATTCTGCCATAAGAAGGTGCTTGACCCATTCAGAAGGGGTGTATTGGCAGTAGATGTGGAGATAGGTTTCAAGTTCCTGATTCAGGCATTCAGTTTGCCCATCAGTCTGAGGATGATAGGCAGTGAAAAGGGCAACTTCATAATTGAGGAGTCTTCTGAGTTCTTTTGCAAGCTTGGAAGCAAATTGCAGGCCTCTATCAGAGATGATCTTGTCATAAAGACCGAAATGGAGGAAGACTTTTTTGAAAAAGAGTTGGGCGATGTAGAGAATCATGCCTCTCATGGCATGATATGGTAGTTTTCATCAAGGAGTATACAGCACGAACTTGCAGCACCACTCTGTGTACTGTCTGCAGCAATTCCTATATGAGGCGCAGCTTTCCCGCGCAATGCGCGCCATGCGCGCACCATTCCCGCGCTTCGCGATGTATACGCGCGTGCGCGTTCCCGCGCTTGTGCGCCCTATTGTGCCAGCCATCCAGAAGCATCCATCCACTGTCCACCAAGCCCTCTAGTGCGTATATTTCTATTTCTCTCATCACATATTATTCCATCTTTATTTTTATCATGGATTCTCACTTATATATATCTTACATACCTACTCGGTAGCGCTTCGGCTCCGCATGACCGCACTTAGGCGCGCTATATAAGCGCCAGCAGTACATACTATTAGAGGGACCTTTCCTACCTTTCACTTTACCTTACTTTACTTTACCTAGTACTTACTACCTAGAAAGTCGCAATTCAAACCTATTCCTTCACAATTTGCACTCTTATATCTCATATCTTGCATTATAACACCACTTAAGCATAATCTCTCTTATCTCCGCTCACGCGCGCGCGCTTTCCCGCGCGCGTGTTCCCGCACCTTGCGCGCATCTGCGCTTTCTCGCGCTTCACTGAAGCACGTACCTCTAGATCTTCGCTGCACTCGCCTCCCCTAGGGTCGAACGCATTTGTCTCCTCAAGTAACGCAGACTAGGCAACACACGACCTCACAACTTTTTTTTATAGATACTGTCAGGAGCATCCTTGCTCCTCTCAGTATAGTTGTTTCTACAGCGACTCCTTCAGCAGTGATGGTTTTCTTGTATGGACAGAGAATTACCCCCTTCATAAGGCCATGGTCTACCACAACCATAACAGAATCATAGCCTCTGGATTCAGGGAGGTCAGTGATCAAGTCTACAGAGATCTGTGAGAAGGGGTGAAGTGCAGTGGAAGGAATGGGATTCAGGGGTAGAGAGGTCAGATGTGTGTTGGGTTTTATTTGCTGACAAAGGGCGCAACCCTCTATGTATTTTCAGATGAAAGTGCCCATGCCTGGCCACCAATAATGTCGCTTAATGAGTTCTTTGGTTTTAAAGTGTCCAGGGTGGCCAGCAGTGGAGGAATAAGATCCGGTGGTGGAGTGAAGGGGGGATGTAGGCACGGTTTTTGTAGAACAAGGTTCCATCATCAATTTTCCAATTGGAAAGTGCAGATTTCATAGGTGGTGCATTTAGCCCATCAAGGGCTTGCTGCACAGCGAGGATAATGGGATCAGAGAGGGTCAGGGATGCGTCCTTTAAGGACTGGGTAAGGTTGGTGTCTAGAATTTGGACAAACAGAGAGTTTGGGAGTAGCATGACATCAGTATTGTCAGAGGCTTCGGTGGAGTGGTCAGGGTAGCAAGAGAGGGCATCAGGAGCAGTGAGTTTGCTTCCTGCAATGTGGTGGAGTTTGAGGTCAAATTCATTTAAGGTTACATAATTGCCAATGTGCTTGGTGGTGGGTAAGGTCCTGGGCAGAGTGGAAATAAAGAAGGTTCTTGTGATCAGTGAAGACTATCACAGGGTGTGGGTTTCCTTCAAGGTAATGCCTCCAAGCTTTCAGGGCATGGTTGATGGCAAGGAGTTCCCAGTCATACACCTGGTAGTTTCATTCTGTGGGGTTGTGTTAAGACCATGCACAAAGGGTAGGACTGATTCTGAGGGGCTTGGCTTCAGCTCATGCGCTGCGCCCCTTACCCGAGTATGTGCCCTTAATTTCAGATTGGTGTCCGAAGAAAGTCTGAAGGCATCCGAAGATGTCCGAAGGACATCCGAAGGCATGGGAAACTTCGGAAGGACTTTCCGGATGGGTGCAAGTAACTTCTGGATGAGTGTGGGAAAGTTCTGGAGGAACTTCCGGAAATTACAATGAGGTTGTGTCCTAATACAGATATGTATAATGGCTACTCAGGACAAGTCCTGAGTAGAAGCAAACAGAGGAATGGCTGCAAGGACGAAGTCCAAAGCAGAATAGGTCCGGAGGACCGTGGGAAAGATCCAGATAGACTTCCGGAAACTTTGGAGGAGCGGAGGAGCAGAGGATCAGAACTCTGGCCTAGGGAATTCCTCCCTAGGCCTGAGATGGATACTGACTAAGTTGGAAGGCTAGAACTGATATGAGGACTTAGAGTAAGATCTAGTGTGAGGACTAATATGATATTCAGACTGAGGTACTACAAGACATGTACAAGAGTTTATATACTAAGTGACTACCGGAAAGATCAATAAGCAAAGGTCTGAGGCTATGTATGAGGCATAAGCAAAGTTAACAAACGTGAGTCGGAAATGAGGCATAGGTTAAAGGATCAGTAAGCATACCGGTAGTAAGTATAGCCGAGGTAATGAAAACAAGGAATACCGGATAGGCTGTGTAAACGTTACATGCACAGGAAATGTATTATGAAGCTTATCATATATTGGATAGGAAACGGATCCATACATCGGATCGGACCAGATCGGATATGGTCCAGACGAGATGCGTGGATATATGTGCAGAGGTGCAGGGATCTGGATGGGTACTAGAGACATAGATAGGACATCTGAAGGTCTGGATGAGGCGTGGGAATATTATCGGATGTAGGTCCAGAATACGGGATATGACAGGTTGAAGGATTGGAAAAGATATCCACACAGGTGATATGCTCCATTCTCATCTGTCTGGAGGAGAACTGCTCTGGTGGCTATGAGGGAGGTGTTGGTGGCAAGGGCAAATTGTCAAGAGGGGTCTGGGTTTTGGAGAACAGGTTCAGATAGGAAGCATTTCTTCAGTTTCTCAAAGGATTCCATGCAATGGGGTGTCCATTCAAACTTGGTATCTTTCTTGGTCAGGTCAATCAATGGTCATGTGAGGTCAGAGTAATGGGAGATGAAGTGTCAGTAGAAGTTGCAGAATCTGAGGAATGATTGGACTTCTTTAACTGAGGTGGGGATTTGCCAATCTTTGATTCCAGACAGTTTGGCAGAATCCATGGCTACTTGGCCGGGGTAGATGATCATGCCTAGATAGTCAACTTCTTGGACATCAAAGAGACATTTTTTGGGTTTTAGGAAGAGGGTTTCTTTGCAGATGATTTCTAGGATGTGGCAGGTTCTTTCATGGTGTTCTTCTAGGAATTTCAAGAATATCAGGATGTCATCCATATAGACAATCATCCATCCTTCATTGATCTCTTTCTGGAACATCTGGTTCATGTAGGCCTGGAAGGTGGCTGGTGAATTGCACAGCCCAAAGAACATGACCTTCAGTTTGAAAAGTCCAAATGAGGTGATGAATGCTGCTTTCCAGTGATCATCAGGGTGGATCAGAATATTGTTATATCCAGAACAAACATCCACCTTGGTGAAGTATTTTGCATCGCGAAGTTTCATAATGAGAGGTGGGATCGAGGGAAGAGGATAGGTGTTCTTTATCATCCATTCGTTGATGTAATGATAATCCTGGCGGGGTCTAAGGAAACTGTCCTTCTTTCCTACAAAGAAGAAGCCACTTGCTTGAGGCAACTTTGAAAGCTGGATAAAGTCCTTGGCAATATGCTCATCAAGGAAGGCTTTTACAGCATCAGTTTCTTTAGGAGATAAAAGGTAGGTTTTCACAGATTTCAGAATGAAGCCTGGTTTGGTTTCAATTCTATGGTCAACACCAGGTCTAGAAGGGGGAATTTTATTTAAGCCATCTTTGGCAAAAATATCAGTGAAGTCATGGAGGTATGAGGGAATGAGTTCTTTGAAGGACTTCTTCTTCTTTTCTTGAGCATCTTTGAGAGTGAATTCTTGAGCTTTATTGCTAGTCTTCAGGTATTTGTCTTCTTCAGCTTTTCTCAGAATCCATTGATTCCTGAGAGGGGTGAGGGATGCCATACAGTGGTGTAGAAACAACAATACTGTGAGGCACAAACAATCACACCTGGCTGTATCTGTAAATGTTATAGGTCAAGCATTGCCTAGTCTGCTATGCTTGAGTTGATAAGCACATTAAACCCTAAAGGGGAAGTGAGTACAGCAAAGATCTAGAGGTAAGTACTAAAGCAAAGTGCAAGAAAGCACAGGTGCATGCAAGGCATGGGAACACACATGCGTATCAGTGCGAAGCATGGGAAAGTGCATGTGCATATGTGGAAATGATAGGAACTAAGCTTAAGTGATGATATGAAGCAAGATAAGAGATGTGAGTGCGAGGTGTAAAGGAATAGATTTCTACTATGTTCTGCTAGGTAGATAGTGGGTAGTTAAGTAAAGTAAAGTAAGGTAAAGTAAAAGGTGAAGTAAAAAGTAAGTCCCCCCCATAGTATGTACTGCTAGTGCTTATATAGCACACCTAAGTGCTGTCATGTGGAGCTGAAGCACTTCTGAGTAGGTATGTAAAGATATATGTGAGTGAGAGTCCATGATAAAAATAAAGGTAGAACAATATGCAAATAAGGGAAATGGAAATATATGCACTAGGGAACTTGGTGGACAGTGGATGGATGCATCTGGATGGCTGGTGCTATAGGGCGCTCAAGTGCGGAAAAACATGCTTGCATATACATCACAAAGTGCAGGAACAGTGCACGCATGGCGCACATTGCACAGGAAAGCTGCACCTCATATAGGATTAGCTGTGGATGGTACACAGAGTGGTGCTGCAAGTTTGTGCTATGTACTCCCTATCAAAAGTGCCATATCCAGTAATGAGAGGTATGATTCCCTACACCATGCCTAGTCTTGCTCATCAGACACTAAGCTTGAGTTCAAGAGGGAGGGATCATTAGCCCTACTAATTTTATTTGACCATTTAATTTGCCATTTTATGCCACACTCAGCATGCAGTATTGAGTACCATGAGTCTGATGGAATTTGACATGGGAGAGAGCTGCTGAAATGACTGGATGAGATCAACAAAGTACAAGTGCTCAACATCACAAACACTGATGGCCCAACATGGACCAGCAAGAAAATGCACAGTCACCACAACACCTCAAAAAATCTCTCAATGCTCAGAAATGGCCTGGACATTCACCTTGATTTTCTAAGCATGAGCAGTTCACATTAAACAACACTAGTACTTGTGTTCTTACTGCATAGAATTTTATGACATAGCCCACTCATACCTGATAATAATTGTTACTTCATGCATCACACAAATGTCACGCTTGCCAGATTTACAGTGTGCTTGGCACACATCAGATTTGTGAAACATCAACATTAATATTAAGAGTTATTAAGAACACATACCCAGGAGTGCTGGATGCATTTGAGCAAGTGCCCATGCTTCATGAACATGTGCAGCCTCCTCCAAATACAGATTATGATGCAATACACCCCTTCCTTCAATCAGTATAATGGTACCCTCATCCAGCATGCTGACACTCACCAGATGCCCTGCCCCACCATGCCAGCTTGCTAATCTCATTTCTATACTGGTCAACATTGTAGACATACTATGACATATGATGCATTGATAATCATAGGTACTGGAGTCTGAAATCTGGAAACCAGTAGCATCCCCACACTCCCATTGTTGAAACCCTGCAATGATGAGTGCTGAACAACATACCTGGAGTCCAATATGTCATTTATTTGTTCCCCACATTCACTCACTAAAAAATAATGGAATGGAATTGAGTGAGGCTATATTGTCAATTGATCAATACATGGGCAAATTGTGAAGTCCATGATGACACCTGAGGCAGGATGGAATCTGTTTGCAGCACAGATTGGTATCATATCTGCAGAAAGATTTTGCATTGGTTATAGGATCTGTACTGCAGTAGTATTGGATATCAAATTTTACATATGTTTGTGATATGACATGTAGGCAAATTGGGGGGACAATATCCTAAATCTGATGACATCACATATCTAAACTTTGAAATAAAATCTGTTTTGCTCTAAGATACATGTCATATATAGAATTTAAGTACGAATATGGTGGCTAATCAATTTCAATTACAAATTTTAAATATGAACCCTATACATATTTGGTATAGCAATTTCTTACTGGTCAGTCATCAAACAAATTCAGAATAATATAAAGCAGATCTGCATATACAAAATATTATTGTCATAATTTCAATATGAGCATGGATCTGGTGCACAAACAAAGGCTTCCTTTCAAATTCTAAATATTGTGGTCTATATATTCTTCATTTGGAGATAAATCTGGTAGGGAATCAATTTTTACATTTGTGCTTTATTTGTTTAGGTTCAACATTGAACAATAGATGTAAAATATTTTGCAAATATGTTCCGCATATTAGCCTCCAGCCAATCCGGCAATGTCTCTGGTGTGAGTGGGGAATGTTGCATAGATTACTTAATGCGGCAACGGGCAAAACGGTCCGAGTTACATCAGTAGCGTATAGTCAGCCAGTAACTTAATCGAGTTGAATGCGGCCGATGGTGCATATTGCATTGTGCAGGTAAGGGAGTAATGAGTAAGTGAGAAAAATGACATTAAATATCGACCGGGTACATATCGGATGTGTCGATGAGCATCAACTTCGTCGCTGCGAACTTCAGTAATCGAGCGGTAAGCGAGAGATCCAGATGAATCATGAGAGACCGAGGGTTCGAACGAGTGTTCAATGGTGACGAAGAGAATTGTCGATGCTTGCTGGCAGGTTGTGACGCAATGATCCTGATAATCAATCGAACCCGCTCCTGCAGGTTCTACTAGAAAATCTGCCACCTGACGGCAATAACAATTCTTCCGAATCGATCGAAATCAAGCCCATTAGTACATGCAGGATATAAAAGCTGGTCGTCGTCCTATAGTGTCCCTCATCCTCACACACATTCGAAATCCCTCAAAATGCATTTCTCCTTCCTCGCCATTGTTGTTACTCTGACAGCATCTATGTCTGTCAGTGCCATTACTTGTACCAACCTTCCATTCCCTTGCTATAGTACATGGGCGGATTGCTGTCCGGGCACTACTTGTCAGCCTGTGGCCGTGAGTATGAGCAGGCCGCTGTGCTACCAGGATTCAACCATATGACTGACCTGCACGCCTTAGGGTCAAGGAATCTCTCTCTGCAAGTAAGCTAGCAATTGAGTTTACAACCCGAGCGGCACACCACAACAGTGAGTCATGTTTCTGCTTTCGATTTAGCATCATCGTTGATGGCGTAGCACCTAGCTTGGAGTCAATCAGTACAATTGTTGAACAAATTTTGGTACTGCTCGAGCAATGTGGATGTTTGGACATCTGAGAATGCCTAGTCTTGCTCCCGGTCCACTAAGCTTGAGTTCGAGAGACTGTCGAAACGAGTGGTCATTGCTGTTGATGATCAGTATTGGAAGGCCGTACGAAGATGGAACGCAATGCGCTGATATTTTCTTACGATCTTGAATCTGTCGTTCAATGCGGACCTCGAAGACTAGCTGTGTGTGCGATGAAGTCAACGAGACGTCACACCAATCGTGATTCATGACAGACGTGTTATTTTCTGGTATGTAGCCAAAGCCCAAGGTCATACTGAAGCGCGCGATATGGTAAACGTAAGAAGGGGTGATGAATATTAAGAAGATTGATTAATATTACTTCTTGCGTGGGACGTTCCATCAAAGAGTAGCGTTGGAGCTTGACAGTGATTCTGCGAGTGTTGGATGAGGTGCAAGGGACACGGAGTCACGGACACGATTGACGAGGAAGAGGAACTTGGAAGAGCGTTGACACCTTAATAGTAGTTTCGTCAACATCGTTCCTTGTCTCAGAGGGAGTACAAGGTCGCATGGGTATGCCATGGATTAACTTGATAACTTGATGTCGTTGTGATTGTCAGATGAAGACTAGAATTTCAAGGGAAGCTGTGCCAGCAGGTGACCACGATATTTTAACCAAGTGCATCAAGGTCGTAGGTACCACGTACTACCAGGCAAGAATGATTAGTATCGAGATGAGTCTCGTCGTTTTTGTCTGCGCAGCAGTCACAGGGTCATGGAGAACTTGGAGGTTGTCCTTGGGACCTGGGTTGTCCCCTTCCTTCTTTGGCAGAACGACGTCACGTGCATGGAGGGCCCCAGGCCAATGACGAAGTTGTCCTTGATGATGAAGCTGCCTAATGGTACTGGCAAATTATTATATGAGGCTTCCTCAGGCCCATGGTGATATGGACTGCCCATTTGCATTAATGACGGAGCTGTCCAATTGAATGATGAAGCCACGCTGTAAACACGTGCTTTCAGCTGGGCTGGGTGCACTCGGATTGCCGAATTTACGTTTTCAGCAATCGCTCTCGAGCTCAAGCGCCGAGAGTGTTGCGCTCCTCCTAGTCCCTCGTTCTCGTCACAAGACTCGCTAGTCGAATGTTGAACTGATTAAAGTCCAAATTCGATGGCTCTGCGCTTTCTAAATCGTCCTCATGACAGGACAAATTCCAGGTAAAGTGGTCAGTTTTCGGCTTCAAGCCTCGGAAACGAAGTGAGCGACAGTCGACAGTGGTCAGACGACGACTCGGGGCATCGCCGCCAGTCATCTGAGTCGGTAAAGGCTACTACGAGCAAATGCCCTCTGGAGTCTGGGAGAGCTGCGGCAAGAGTACCCACCCCCATCGTCCCTGTGGAATCGAGTCGCCCGTCACGAAAGCTAAAGCGAGCGCAGACACCGAGGTCTAGTCACGTTCCAGAGTCTTCACGACGAGTTCTTGGCCAAACGGTCGACCGGTCTTCCCCTATCCATCGCAATGCTTGCGTTTGTCAGCCTGGCACGTCATCGTGGAATAGAAACATAAAAGGGGGAAAAGCAATCATACGACAACCCATTTTTCTGGCTAACAATGTCTACAGTCCCTGCAGAACTCGCATATTTCACTCCGCCCTCTGACGGGTCCCGCCCATTCACTACGATAAATGCTGATCCAGCGACAGGCCAGCGTGCACGTAATTGGAAGAACGAGGAGCATACCGTTGAGATTGAGAACGTCAGGGGCAAAGAAAGTGACTACACCTTGGATACTGCAGGCTTCCAATACGTCACAAAGCCCTCCAAACACAGCGCCTTTATCAATGACGAAGAGATTAGAGGAGAATACTATCCAGAGAGCATTGAACTTCTCAAGGACATCACGGGTGCGAGCAAAGTCGTCCTTTTTGACCACAGTGAGTGTGAAATGAGCGCATCATACTCTAATATCTGACTTTTGTTGGATCTTAGCGGTCAGACGCCATCGCCCTGGAGATGTAGAAACGGACGAAACAAAGCGTCAACCTGTTAATCAGGTTCATGTAGACCAAACTCCTGAGTCGGCCACCGCTCGTGTTCACCGTCATTTACCTATCGGCGAAGCGGAGAAGCTTGTCAAAAAACGGTTCCAGATTATAAACCTTTGGCGACCGATCTCTCACCCTGCAGTCGACCATCCATTGGCGCTGTGCGATTACAGGACTGTTGACGCAAAGAAAGATCTCGTTCCTATCGCATTGATCTATCCGGATCGTGAAGGCGAAACTTATGGGGTCAAATTCAACCCGACACATAGGTGGAAGTACCAAAGAGGTATGAAACCGGACGAAGTAGTCTTGATCAAATGGTTCGCTCACCATGTTTTGGTCTGTCATGATGCGCTTACCTCGGTCACAGCTACGATTCGGCTCAGGGCGATAATATTGCTAGGTTTACCCCACATACTGGATTCAAGGATCCCTCGGCACCACAGGGAGCGCCGCTCAGGCAGTCTATTGAGCTTAGGGCGCTGGTTTTCTATGACTAGATCCTGGTACCATTGCTATGACGTCCATGTTCGCTTGCACCTTCATGATTCATTCCACATCTCTGCATTTGATTACGAAAGTGAACGTGATTTGCCCACTCTTTTTTAAAACCACTGTAAATATGAAGTCGTTATCCTGCCCTACGCAAGTGCCTCGCTAAGTCAATTGTCCCATTCCTGTGAGGTGCTAAGAGAAACTCTACTATATATAGGTCGTGATGATAGCTATTGCTCATTCTAGTGCAGCCCACAGATACCCCGATCATCTACTGGCTCGCTGCTAATGTTTTTCTTTGGTTCGTGTCTCACTTGGCAGTTCGTCACCCATATCAGATTCGTTTGTTCTTACTCACTCCACTTTTATGATTACCTGGAGTGACCAGAAGAAGATAGGAAACAAGAAATAGCTACATCAGAATGAATAGAGCCATACGTAATGAGTATAGCTCCACTTGCTGCGGGATGTGACTTTTGACAATACCGACTATGGCATAGTGGAAGAAATCATAGTCAAGGAGTGGTCGTCTCGGTTTCCCAAGAAACCCACGAGCAAATCTGATGGCAGAGAGGACAAAGGCTTCCGGTAGAATGAGCAAGAAGCCCAGCAGGACCAGCAAATTCGCGATGTTTAGCAGGCTAATAGTGTAACAATCAATTTCATACGCAATTTGTTCAGTCCGTTGTACCAGAACGATGCGCGCCTCAATTTTTTAAATACCTTTCTCCCAACTCATGATGAGTACACCATCGAGGTATGTTTAACATCGCGACAATCAATGTAAATGGATACCGGTGTTACATGAGATGGCGGCTAGCATTGATATGGTCAAGTGATACAACGTGCTGAGGTATAGAACATCAGACAAACAGCATCGGATCTTGTGATGAACCACACTGCCTTGCTCGTAGCGAACATTAACAATGATCATACAGTCCAACTCTCAAGTGTATGTCATAGCACGAACGCTGTGATTACCAGCCCTGCAGTGATGATTCAGCTCGACATCAGCAACACATGACAGTCAAACGAACCAGCGATTTGATGAGCATCCCTTTGCTTGAGAGACCGCTCGATGAATTGTGCGACTCCGAAATGGCCGAATCCGTGTCCATCAATTCATCACCACAGAAGAACTGCCTTCAAAACCTGTGTATTATCCATGTTAAGACCGGGTGGTTCCAAGTCAATTTTATTTTAGACCGAATGATCATCATGATGCTCCACTCAACAGCCTGTCGGAGTTAGAATTAACTTTAGCTCACCGCTAGCTAGTACGTACGTACATGTCAAGTACATCCATCAAAGTCTCGACTGGCAGACTTACCATATGATGTGTACCAGAATATGAGCGCTTGAGCCACTACCTCCTTCCGTCATGCATCATGTGCTCCAATTACACAGTGCGACCATCATGATCCATACATCATGAACAAGGCACCCTCCGCCGAATCTGGTAGACCCAAGTCACACACTGCAATCACGGCCGTATTGCTGCGCATACTACTGTATGTACTAGTACTTATCTTCAACTGCTCGCTGCATTTATTCACACGTTGTGCCACAAGAATTATGTCAGTCCCAGACACCTTCAGTTTGCAACTAGTAAAGGTAATTCAGTCGTGCTTCATCTGTAACCTTCTCTAATGTGTCTCGTTAACGAAGTACACTAACGGTAAGGTCAGGTTGATGACAACGCTCATCGTTATTCACAACTCAACTTTAGTCGCCGCGTTAGCAGTCCTAGTAAGTTGCGCTGTTTCAATCTCATCGATGATAATTTTGATTATCACCAGGCTTATGACTACTTTGTCACGTTACACTCTGAAGTCAGCAAAAATAGACCTACCATACCTTGGTGCTGATCTTTCTTGTAGGTCCAGTGGTCTTTGGGACGGAAGTGGGGGATCGTTCGCACTACCTTCATGGTTTCGCGATATGTGCCTTTTGCTGGTGCAATCATGACCTCATACAGTGAGATACTCATTCCAGTGCGCACTACTACACAAAAGTTTATTCTTGACTAGCCGCTATTAAGACATGGGGCACGCAAAATGTGGGTATATCTTCGATCTGTGCAGTGTCAATTACCCTCACTAAAACTCACATCAATGTAGTGTATGCCATTTAATAATGCTACAAATGGTTGGTTCAGACGATTTTCATCACACGGATTTGCAATAACATTTTGCAGGTATGCATTTCCTGGGAATCATTGCCTCAGAAGGTTAGCTTCTTATACAATGTTACGGTATGAAACTACATTCAAACGCAGGATTGTTGATTGCCAGAATTTACGGCTTTTCTGGCAATAACAACACTTGTCTGATCATTCTCCTCTGTTTTGCTTCGGTACAACGATATCTCTATTTCCCTCAAGCACCACTAACTTGTCTCGCGCAGACCATCTTGGTGATGGCTGTAATTATAAGCGCTGCCCCTATCAATTGGAACATGGCAGGTGAGGTCTTAAGGTTCATGTCCTAGTCATATGTAGTATTTATTTATTCATTTTCAGGCTCCCCACCTTGCGCGTTTGAGGGGAGTCGTCATAGTGCTCTTCCGTATGGACTCTTAGCATTCCTCGAGATCGGTGAGGCAATCATTCATCCAAAACTTCCTTACTTGACAATTCACTTATAGTTCTTATGTCCACGACCGCATATTTGAGATATCGACATTATCTTGGTTCTCATAGCACGCTGATGAGGAGTATCTATCGTGATGGACTGCTCTACATGTTCTGCATCATAAGTATGAACACCATTAAATTATCCATTTTGTACTGACATCTCTATAGTGATATCATCAGCCAATGTGATCGTCATCAGCGTCCTACCTGTAAGTTCTTTCTTTGTTTAAGTTGATCTTGAAGAATTGAGTAGACTCCTAGCTCTCGTACAGTGAGATGCTAAACGCGTTAGTCTGGTCGATCATCCGTGTAGATTTATATCGCTGAAGCTCATACCCCCATTTTAGACCCCAGATTGTTATACATAGCGTTCTTGCTTCTCGCATACTGTTCAATCTTCCAGTGAACAAGGCACCGGTCTTCCCCACATACCAATCGACGCCTTCAACGGAAATGTTATCGTGTCCACACGAGTTTGATGCGATGTCTGAAGGCGGTCAGACGGTTTGTGATGTTGACCACAATCAAGTTTAGATTGCTCATTCTGTAGGTGAGATTAGCATCAATAAGCTTTTGTCATTTGAGTTTGCTGACGATGAGTTTTTCATATTCAGTTTGTTTTTCTTTGTCGTGTCTTTTGCATTGCAGTGCTTATCTACTGTACTACCCAGGTGCATGCGTCTTCAGTACCGCTTCGAATCACTTATCAGTGGCTATTGAGGGGCAATTCAATTTGGTTACATTCTGTGAATTTCCGTCCCTCTTGATCACATGGGCGTGATACAATGGATTATTTGGGAATGCACTCATGGTCACGATGTCAGGCTCTCCAACGACTATCTTAAACCCGCGGGTTGTCTGTTACAGCATTTCCAAACGATATGCCAAGACCACCAACAGATTCCGCGGTCTCTGATAAACCCTGATATGACCTCACATGATACTAACTTCTCGACAGATCAGAGAAGGTTCAAAGCCTGCACAGGTAGCTTACGAGAGAATGGCTGTGATAGTACATAAGGTTAAGTTATTGTGGAGGAGCCCTATATACGATATTTCTTACTCCTCCTAGCGCCTGGGTACACAATGATGTCTGCTGCAGATTTCTTTCAACAGGATTTTGATTATATTATCATTGGTATGTTAAGTTATGCCTGCGTGCGATGTCTTAATATGACATTTTTGCAGGGGGCGGAACAACTGGCCTTGCATTGGCCTCAATGTACATACTTATCATGAGATCCATGTTCTTCTTTCCCTTCAAAACTAACTTTAGGATGTTGTAGCCTTGCAACTGATGCTAGTATTCGTGTAGGAGTCATTGAAGCAGGTCTGAGGAAGGATGATGAGATGATTCTTGTGCCTGGTAAGGGGCCCAACAGTGACTGATTGACCTTGCGTTCATGAACTTTTTTTTTCAATTTCCCTTTGTAAAGGCATGGTTGGGAAGGCTGTTGGAAGTGAGTCTGGAGTTGTGCTTCAAAGATAGCGCATCACAGTTCAAGCTCAGACCCCGAATACGACTGGAATTTGGTCACAAAACCTCAACCATTTGCTCAGAATCGGAAGATATCGATCCCTAGAGGCAAAGTTCTTGGTGGCACATCAGCATTGAATTATATGGCTTACTGTCGGTGGGTGCATGGATACTGTGTGCTCGTGCGATCACATACTAACTTTCACCTTCATAGCGGTTCCGAGCTCGAGCATAACGGTTAGTACCAATGGCTATGCAACTCAATTGATAACGTATGTGCCGAAAGACTGGGAGAAACTGGGCATCAAAGGTCAGTAGTACATCATTTAATATAGAACGGATCACATCACCTATTTCACTCGTTTAGGGTGGAATTGGGATACGATCAATAATGCAATTAGATCTGCTGAGGCTTGGAGCCCTCCAACTCGTCACGCCAAGGCGCATCACGCAGATGACGTTGCGAAAAATCATGGCAGGTAGGACTAGCACCGTGGATATAAACTTATGTGAACGTTTCATTCTCGAGTCAGGTACGGCTATGTCAAGACAAGTGCATACAGCTACTATTATGATCTCGTTTTGCCATTGTTTGAGACCATGAATAAGATGGGTGTGGTCACTAATCAATCTGAAGTGCGTTTGAATATTGACAAAGTGAACACAACTGAAATTGTTATCAGGCCTCCGGAAACAATATAGGCATTTGGACGTACACAGCGTCCATCGATCCTCAAACCAATACACGCTGTTACAGCACAAATGTAAGGCGAAAGTAGATGTTATCTTGAAATAATTGATACTGAATTATATTTCCAGGCGTATTATGATCGGGTTTCTAACCGACCAAACATCATCGTACTCACTGGCGCACAAGCCTTTAAAGTAATTTTCAGACAAACCTCTAGTGGTGATCTGCAAGCTACGGCAGTCGAATATCATGAAGGGGGACAGACCTACAAAGTCCCTGTGCGCCGGGAAGTTATCATATCAACTGGTATGTGTCTATTGTGATGGTTGAAATATTAACCCAAATGATGAGATAAGGTGCTCTGCAAACCCCCCAGATTCTAGAACTTTCAGGTGCGGCACTCTAGCTTTAGTATCAGATGGTCTGCTTAGCTTTCAATTTCTACATTACCAGGGATTGGGAATCCCGACCTCTTGCGCAGACTGAACATCCCCGTAATAATTGATTTACCTGGCGTTGGCGAAAACCTCCAGGTCCGTGCCACCTCCAGATGAGAAGCGAATAGGGCCTGATACCTGTCTTAGGACCACCCTAAGGTATCCATGGGCGCAGAGCTGAAAGGCTCGCATGAGACCGTGGATGATCTCAATTCAGAAAGCTTTGCTCAACAAAAATTAGAACAATATCGTCTTTCCAGAACAGGGATACTCACTAGCACACTGTCTACCGTGGTATTTGTTCCATCATCATCTTTCATCCCACCCGACAAGATGCGAAGTATACTGTCAACCCTGGATGAGGCTCTACAATCACCGCAAATCCAAAACTCGCCCTGGAAAAAATGGTACGAAGTCCAACGCGCCTGGCTTGAGAACAACGGTATTGCTCAGTTAGAGGTGGTTTTCGAACCCTGTGCGTCTTTTATCTGTCACGTATAGATGTAGTGTTGATCACCCACAGCTTACACCCATGTCGGGTGCACTAACGAAAAAGCTAAGCATTACAGAATAATGGTCTTCCTGCAACATGCTTGGAGTCGAGGACATGTTTGTTTGTTTTACTTAAAATTACCACTTGAACTCATGCTTCCACCGCAGGTGCATGCAACTTCTTCATCTGTGTTGGATTCGCCAGAGATTGACCTGGCAATGCTCGATTGTCTGGGAAACATTGGTAAGTGAATCATAATTCCTCGCAGGCAGACCATTGAATCTTCTTCGAGATATGATGATGCTTTTGGAAGCTGTGAAATACGCTTTCAAGATCATGGAGACAGGGGCTCTGGGCGACTTGACTGCGGAAATCATTGAACCTAAACCTTCTTGGTCAGATGAACGACTGATGGATTACATCCGCTCAGACATCGCCAGCGGATTCCATCCTATCGGTGGGTCGTGTAACTTAACAGCTGCACACATTTCTTATGCAAGTTACTCTGCAAAAGGGACAGCTTCCATGCTCCCTCGATCCGCTAATGGCGTCGTCGATAATGAACTGAAGGTCAAATATCACATTGAGTATAATTATCTGTTAAACGAACTCACGCATTCTTTACAGGTGTATGGGACAACCAATCTGAGAGTGGTATGTATATCTTTCTTGACAAACTGAGCTGAGCTTCCTTAACATGTACTTCACAGGCGGACGCCAGCGTTTTCCCAATCGTAAGGCTGAAAGTTGTTACCTTGGAGATACTAATACAGGTGATCTTAGCATGTGGGAACTCATCCTCAAGCCACGCTTTATGGGTAAGCCATTAACAATGATCATGCAACTTGCTCTGAGAAGATCTTTCCAGGTTAGCTCACAAAGCCGCAGAAATCATTCAAAACAGCGAAAAATTTGAACTTTGATATCCTCGATGGAAAGTATTGTCCGTAGACGACTATTTATGCAAGTTGATGTGTCAGCTTTTCTCCGCGGCAACAATTCCATAGATATCTCAAGCACCGATAGTTCCCGTCCATGTCTCAATCAAGTCGATCACACAGTAACCTTTCACAGGCACGTATTGCTTAGTGATCATCTTGATCACCTCTTGAGCGACCATGCCACCAAGGAAAGCTGCAGTGTTGGGCAGCTCTGAAAAAGGTGCTCGAGCACTACGTAATGACATAAGCCATAAATCTAAACCAAGATGTAGCTCTACTCACATCTCGCCAATTGCATCGTCAGCCTCATCGGGAAGCTCAGTAGACTGTCCGACAATGGACTGAATCTTTGCACGAATGGACTCGGCCGATGGTGACACAGAGGTATCGCTCGCTTGAAGTAACGAAAGTGCAGAAAGGGCTAGATGTATACACGTCTCCTTCGGCATCGTTGATAACGACTCCACTAACCCAACAGACGAAAGTTAGCGGTCTGAGCGAATGCAAGGTCCCAAGGTGTTACCTAGAGCAGCTTTGTCTTCATCAAATGTACCCCAAGGTTTACCTCTAAGAACGACCAGAGCATGGGCATTCTTGACAAATGAATCAACCATGCCGTCGTCGACCGGTACTCGGAGATAGCTCTTGAAGGCCTGTTTTTCTTCCTCCGCCCTCGTTTTGTACAGTCGCTGCAGATGTATGTAGTTATTGGTGTCAGACTTCATATCTGGCAGGGTTGATGTGAGAGGGAGCGTGTGTGTGTCAGACTGTTCCGTGTATTCCTTTAGGGCGGCGAGAAGATGGAAGAAAGGCGACTGGTTATTGTCCATGGCCTTAGTAGATAGCGCGGGGTCACTAAAAAGGGCCAGGATTTCAGAAGGAACCTAACGGAACAATTAGGCAAAAACTCAAGATAGATGAAACAACAACAACCTTGGTTTCCGTCCAACATCTGTATGCTTGTGCTTCTGCTTCGTCGAAGTTTTCTTCGTCCCCTTTCACCTTCAGCGCAAGGACGCTTTTCTTGAACTGTTGTCTTTCTTCGTACGATTTCGGTAGACCACCATTATGCTGTATGATCCCTCATGAGCATGCATTCCACCTGAACGAAGACTAACTTACAGATTTCTTCCAATCCTCGAGCGCACGAACCAAAATCACCACGTATGGTATGTGTCCGTGCTCTGTAGAATCCATATTGTCAAACTCCAGCGACAGCGCGTGTTCTCTCAAAGCTTGAAATGGTTTGTCGATGCGAAGAGAAGGAGACGTTTCCGAGTGACTTTCGATGACTTGAAAATGTCATAAGCATATTCAAGAACACAGATTCGTACGTACTTGTGTGCTCATGGAATTGAATATAGAAGTCTGCCAGGAATCCAGCTGATCGGACAACCACAAGAGGCGGGTATTTCGCATCTTTCCAAAGGAGTGCGGAGAGCTTGTTCAAGAGTGCATGATCTAGGTTATGGGAAATGACGATAGTGAACGAAGTGATCCACTCAGGGTGCGACTCGAGGATGCTCTCGAGAGTTCTAGTGTCTGCACGTCCTTCAACGCCATCATTCAGCTCGCTCAGAAGTTGAACAGCCTCCTCTGCTCTAGACTTTCCAATACTATTGTATCCTTCTAAGAAGAAGTTGTTACCGGCATCAGAGTGTGAGACCTTGGCGTGATCAAGGATAGTGAAGTGTCCGATGCCAGGAAGAACAAGGTTCTTCAAGATTGAAGTTGAAGTGGCGGATCCAGATACTAACAGTACCCGAGAAGACTCTAATGCACTCTGTCCAGTCGCTGCCCACAGGCTTATTCGCAAATGTCAACTGAGCCTCATTTGTATAGTTCTCCTAAAGCAATCTTACCGGAGCTGACGGTCATATCTTCGGGTTTTGGTGTCTGGCGCAGACCTATTTCTGGTCAGCCGACAAGTCTTGTTTTGCTAAGGAGATCATACTCTATTGCAGTGGTTGCAGTCTCGATGTCCTGAGAGTCCTGACTAGACATGATGATCGAAAGTAAAGACTGTGAGCCTGTGGCTGGCAACCGATAAGTAATAAAGGTGACAAATTGACGCGTACAGTCACATATTTGTCACACTGCTAATGTGACAGTGTCTCTTTGACCTTCACCATGACAGACACGCGTCAGTTCGGTGATCTTGCAACTCAGCTCATTGCCGAATCTCGTAGATCGACCCTAACAGACACTCTTCTCAAATACAACGACAATCTTGTCCGATCCATCATCCGGGAACAACGCGATCTCGAAAAAATGACCGAAAACAGTCAGAACGTCACTCCAGCGATGCTCATCTACCAAACAACCATTGTACGAAACAAAAGATGTCTTCTAGCATATCACAAGCACCGTATGGATAGATTGCGCGATATGTACTGGACCGCAGGAGGCGCTTTACCGCATATCCTCAGCAATCAGGATATTCGCAGCAAGCTCTCTCCTCATGAAGTCGACTTCCTCCGCCAATACAGCACGTCTGTGATGGATTATCGTGCTGGTTTTTCCAACGAGCTCGATATCACAGCCAGTATCACACATCCGCCCAAAGACTTGCATGTTCTGGTTCACGTTATCAGGGATTGTGGGATCATACAGACGGAGCTCGGGACCATCGATTTTCAGAAGGGGCAGAGATTTATGGTCAGGAGGGCTGATATCGAACACCTCATTGTGCAAGGTTATCTCGAGGAAGTTTGATAGTGCGCTGCAAATTTTTGATTAACAAAAAGGTTTTGACCATGATCAGAAAGGAAACACGTGGCGGTGTTTATTTCTGGTGCTGCCAAACAACTCGGCACTTTGTCCAACGTGTCTACGCGTTACATCAAGTACTCCACCACCATGATGCGACGTGGTCTCCACAATTGCTCGAGATTGTCATCAAGTGCATTGATCTCACAAAATCGCTTTCCTTCATCTCCTAAATACCTTATCACACATTCACGATGGTTGTCAACCGCAACTCCTAAGGCTTCTTCATCCCTTACCGTCCAGCCAACGAACGAACGTTATGATCTCTTTTTTTCTGAGGGCCCTAGTCCTCCCATGTTTACGCCAAATAAAGGGGGTTCCGGTGGTTCTGAAGACATATCTGACCGTGAATGGCAAATCCGGACAGGTCAGTCAGACTTGCTACAATTGAGAGACACACTGATGCTATCATCAGATCACCCTATAATTATCATTATTTTTGATCGTGCGTTACCATATAGGCCGCGCCATCTATATCCTACAGCAAACGCTTCCTGATTTCTTCGATGTCGGCCTTGTCTCAAGCATAGACCCCACAAAGACACCAGCTCTCATAGATTCCAAAGAATCGGATTCGCTGGAGGTACAAAACATTTACAGTCCAAAAGTGAGGTTGGTGTACACGCCCCCTGTTGCCCTTCCTTCGCCATTCCCAAGAACGCTTGGCCTAGAAGGTTAGTAATGTGTTTAAATTACGTTCCTGTCATTAACAATAACTTTCATTAGGGCTACCACTGTACCTGGCTTCCTCTGTCTTTATCCGGCACACAATGAGAACATTGTACTCAGACCTTCGCGTAGAGTTACGCAAGGTGGCAGTGCAAGGATCGCCGCATTTAGAAGGCGCGGCAGCCGGAACCCACTCGAATCACCAACGAGATAAGAGTCTCTTCATTGGCTTGGATGTGTATGGCACGACACGCGTCAGCGGCGGGGTTGGGCGATGGCAGATGTCAGGAATTTTACCATCAGTACTGATTCTTACTGACCATGATCGAGTAGAGACTCGACGTACAGCTTTTCGCCTATTTCTGGGCTGATACAGACTCACACCATCGACTCCATACATCCAGCGCCGCATCAAGCTGCTTATGATGCGCTAAGAGCGTCGCTCAGTAGTGTGTTCGGTTTCGGCGGCCCTGGTCCGGGGGATATTCGACCAGGAGAGGTTAGGGCGGTTAATAGCGATAAAGGGTGACCCCTGTTCTTTTATATTTCCTGCGTTCATCTCTTCGCCTTTATTTATCCATTGCGTCGTTAACCAAGAGATGGGCTCTATAACCTGTCGTCGGCTGGCGTGAGAGTCGGCAGATAGCGTATATCCACATCCCCGCCACTTGTTCCCATCATTAAGCTGATGTCTAACTTGTAGAAGACGAAAGAAAGATGTCAGAGTGATGTCAGTCGGTCAGCAAGGTCAGCTTGCACCCGAGATGTATAAATTGTAACGCAGGACGCGAGTGTCGGTGAAGTCCGGTCGACCCTGATACTAATTTTGGCGAACGTGTTGACGGTAACAGGGCACAGCCATGAGCTGGCCTGAGACCTCTTTTGACTCCTGAGACTTGCCAATGTGCATATGGGGTATTGTTTGAATTCTTGGCTGCAGATTAAGTCTGCACACTGTGGATGAGTCTTCAAAGTCATCAAAGACTTTACTCAGACTCGGACACGGAGCAGTACGTTATGACAATTGAGGGCATACGGATATTTCTTCCTGATGAATCACGATAATTAACTTCAAGATCATGATGAAACCGGTCAATATCGGAATCCGGGAAATGTACAGGGAACGGTTGCCATGCATTGGTCCCGCTCACCCAAGTATAGAAGGCATATGTATTCAATCAAGTATAAACCCGTTTCTCAATCTGCTCCGCCTCTTTCATCTCACGTCTCTTTACCTTGAGCCCGCCGCCGACCTCGTCTTTCCTTGATTGTACACTCATTTTTTTCAATCGTTCACGCATTCTTTCAAACGCAATGTTCACCAAAACAATTGCTGCAATCCTAGCCTTGCCCTTGGTGGCACAATGTCAGTATTTTATTTTTTTGGTGTGCCTTTACGGTTGGTTCATCACGCGATTTTTTCTGTTTTGTTGTTTTGTAGTTGTTTCTGCAGACACCTGCACTCGCACTTACACCGCTCAGGCTGGCGATATCTGTGACAGTATTTCGGCAGCCAACAACGTTTCCACGTACGCCAAGCCAAATCCCAGTCCTTATTGAAAATTCTCTGCTAAAACTTTTCTTCCTGCAGGTACCAGCTTGCTGTCGTCAACATCGGAATCATCGACGAAACATGCGATAACCTCGTCATTGGCCAAAATTACTGCCTTGGGTGGCAAGGTCAGGACTGCACGACCACTTATGTAGTCCAGCAATACGACGATTGTGACATTGTCTCTTCCACCGCGGGCATCAACACCACTATCCTGTACGAAAACAACCCGCAGATCAACGAGGATTGCACCAATATCTACATTGGAGAGGTAGCTCAGTATTTCCCAGTTTTATCTCAGTTTCTAAGGCAGTCTCTTTAGGTATTGTGCACAGCGAACACTGTCCAAGTCCCTCCTGCCCCTGACGGCACTACCCCCGCTACGTCAATCCCTGCAACCGCTACCCCTGCCAACCCTGACGACGACCTCCCTTGGTGTGACGAGTAAATTCCTTGACCTCCACCATCCTGCTACACTTTAAAGTGTATGTCGCACGGGTGATGACAGGCTGGTCGTGTCGTCGTTTTGGTCACCTTATTCCCTTTTTCATTCTGAACTTTATCACATTGTTTTTCACAACCAGAGTTACCCCCGGTGGTGGTATACCCAGCAATAGTAACTCCATCTTTGCACTTTATTACCTTGAATCCTTCACATGTGGTAATTCTGGTAATTCCCCTTACATTCGAGGGAATAGATCGCGGTCTTATAGGGCTTGCCCTTTGTGATGACCATTTACATACGCCGTTGCTGTCGGTGTGATGAGGATATTCAGGAAAACGCTATTCCCCATACTCGTCCGTTCATAGGTAAGTGTCGGAGGCTTTTCTCACTCGACGACAAGGGGCCAGACTGAGCACAGAGTCTTCACCGGTGCACCTCGTGGATTTTATGGTCCTGAGAAGGGCACTCATTTCGCGCAATGGGCGATCAAGCGCCCACTGATAGTGCCCCCTAAATCCATCTACTTCCCGGAAGCGATATGAAAAAAAAAGATGGGAAGATGATGAGAAGGCTGTTCAGCGGGAAGCTGGAACAAAGCAATAACCGCCTACCGGTCTCGCAGCGCATCCGCCTTCAAACACAGCCTTCCTCTGATACTTTCGACGATTCATCATGTAGGGAGGGCTGCCCGGGTCCTCGTGTTATCAGAGCCTATCAGCATGCTACCAACCGATGCATCAATTCCAGATATTTAAATTCAACATGTGCAGCGCACTGCATGGCTAGTTGTCAACTTGTCACCCTCTCTCATAACTTAAGGAGTTGGTTCTCCATGCCTCGGAGCAGTTTCAACTCACCTTCAGGCCCGTCTTTGGTGCCTGAGTCGCCAGCAATCAATACACGCACTTGCAAAAGAACGGTGTCTTTGATTCTTGTTTCAGAGTCTCAAAAAAAGAAGCGGCACCGTGCTCAAGCGGAGCCGCTGTCTGACACCCACACCTGTAATAATCTGACCCGCAGGCCTTCAGAGTGCTACTTAGTATCCACGCATTGAGCATGGATACCACCCGGGTGCACCCATGTCATAGATCGTTCATGTGTATGACTCGGACTCGCCTCCCAGTACTTATTACTTCCGACGTTGTAACACCGCAAGGTATTTGATACGCCTATGAGAAAGTATGATTCATCTGTAATTCCGTATATATTACTATAGTCTCAGCTTTTCATTCTTTCGCTCCAGTATGGGAAGGTCCACCTTGTATTTGCCTGCCTCTCAGGCTGAGGTTGCTATTCTCAAACAGGTCCAGGGTAGTAATTGCCTGTATTAGCTCAGCTGACACAATATTGTCATTTTTCGCGGGCCACTGGCATAATCTACAGGCACGGATCAATATACCATGCCTCAAAAGATTCAAGACTACTGTCAGCTACTATCATAGCATGTTAACACGAAATGCACTTCTCAAAGACATACTCGCAACTGCTGCTAACGCTACCCCCAGAGCTACGCGAGAATGCCATACAGTACCGCCAAGTAAGTGTGATGGTAGTTAATTGCTTGATGCCAGTAGCATTGACCATCTGACAGCTCAAGAGACTCATCAACCAACTGGTCCAAGAGCTCTCTTCTCTTGGTCTCAGTCCCACTGTGCTCCAACAATTGCTAGAACAACAGAATCCTACGAGTTTGACTGCCCAGATCGAGGAAATACGCCAGCAGTGTGATCGAGTCTCTGACTGCGATGGTGATAACCAACGACATGCCACTGTGGTCTACGAGTTTATTGGGACGTCCTTTCATATTGAACCTCGTCTCCGGCTGTCAATCAAGCCTCCAACAGACGCTACGGATACTGCATCTGGTCACACGACCACACCGGACAACATCCTAGAGGCTCTACAGGTTCATTCCCAAGCGCTAGAGAGCAACAAGGCCTCGGTGGATATCTGTTATTCATCAACGAAGTACGTCCGATGTGTTTTTAGTGCGCTTTTGTTGATAGCTTGGAATCCAGCACCCACGATCTTATCATACCATTACGGTCCGATTTCGCGTTCTTTCAGCTATTAAATACTGCCCTTGCATCGCTCGCTGAACACCTTAATACTGTGCATGGCGGTTTCACATCTACGCTACAAAGTCTGGCTTATACTATTAGTGCGACAGCACGTCCCACCTCCTCGTCGACACGTTCCTTCTCGACTTATTCAATGGCCATCAGTAACGCTGCCACATTGCGACCCAGCTCTGGCAGCCGAAATACAGATCTATATTCATGGAGAGAGATATTTCAGATGTACGTTGAAAGTGAAATCTTCGAGAGTGTCGGGGAGAGAACTCGTGGGGAACGCAGTGTCGAGGAAACAGAGACCCGCATGAAGCAGTTTGAAAAACGCATGCAGGAAAAGAGAAATAAGCTCAAGCTGGCTGGAAGCAAGGAGGCGCTGGATGTTTTCATGCGCATGAACTTTTTTATCTTGGATTTAAAGAGGGTGAGTGTGATTTTTGTTGTCAATTTGTTTAGATATTTATTTTCTACTATGTAGTTCCAATTTGCGAATGCCGAGGCTACTCGCAAGATTCTGAAGAAGCATACGAAGCGGACTGCATTACCCCTTCCTTCCTATCTTCTTCCACTCTGGAACGGACCATTACCAGCGTCTCCACCTTCAATGGAGTTGGCCTTGTTGCCTTGGCGGTCCCCAGTATCTTTGCCCCGACTCCTCGTGCAAGCTATCGGCGAAATTCTACTTCCAATTGTGCCTCACGTCGACGATTATTCGTGTCTTATCTGTACCAGTCTCGCGTTCAAGCCAATCAGACTTGCATGTCGCCATTTATTCTGTGTGAGGTGATTGCATGACTACTTGAAGCCGATTGTACAACCAAATAAACTAACTTGGTCTGTCATAGATGTCTCGTGAAGCTTCAAAAGCTCGGGAAAGCGAACTGCCCTATTTGCAGGGCCCCTACGGTGCTAAAGGCTGACCGTAGTGAGTCCCTCGCTCGTCCCTCGTTGTGCTTTTGGTTAGCTTATGTCTCACAGCCAACGTTGATTATGCTCTCTTGAACTTTATGGCTGACTGGTTTCCCCTGGAGTCGCGTGTGAAGCTGAGGACTAACGAGCGCGAGGCAGCAAAGGAGGAGCTTGAAGAGCTTGGTCTTAGTGGAGGATGTCGAGTGATGTAATTCACGAGCAGGACGACAACTCTGTCTGGACAGTTTGGACATGGGCTCGAAAGGTGTTATGGTACACAATTTATATTGGAATGCGATGGCTTGCGGGATTGCACGCGTTTTAGATGTGGTTATATTATGTTTTCTATTTCAACATAATGATAATGAAGGGCTTGCGATGACAGGAGACAGCAGGTGTCGTGTTTCATTCAGACTCTCCAACAACATCCTCCATGATTTCTTCTTGCCAGTTTCGGCGCAAGGCATCCAGAAAATCCTGCACGCCGTCACCTTCCAGGAAGCTGGTGAGGTTCATGAGGGAGAGACCGATTCGATGGTCTGTCACGCGATCCTGCGCATAATTATACGTTCGAATCTTCTCGCTGCGATCGGCGGTGCGGACCAGATTCCGGCGAGTGGCTCGGCGGTGGGCGACGTCTTGTGAAAGCTTTACATCCATTAGGCGAGCACGAAGGACTTGAAAAGCACGACGCTTATTCTATTCAAATTATATGTCAGATGTCCCTTAATGACAAAACGAGTCTGGGTTACCTGATGCTGACTGCGTTCGTCTTGCATGGAAACAGTGATACCGGTGGGTGTATGGGTGAGACGGACTGCAGACTCTGTTTTGTTGACGTGCTGACGACGATGGTCAAAGTCAATTACTCCGCATGAAATAAAAAAAACCCACCTGTCCACCTGCACCACGTGCACGCATTACCTCGATCTTCACATCTTCCATTTTGAAGAGTTCATCATCCCCGCCGGTGCTCTCAGCATCTTCGCTTAGCGGCAGAACCTAGTAGGGGTTATGTTATGCATAACCCAATCAAATTTACTAGATACTTACTATAACCGCAACAGTACTCGTATGAGTCCGCCCACTTGACTCCGTTGCGGGGACGCGCTGCACACGATGTACACCGCTCTCCCACCTCAGTGCATCATAAGCCCCTTCCCCTTTAATCTCGAGGATAGCATCGCGCATCCCTCCGCTTTCGGTTTCGCTGCTCTGTATAATACTTGTTCGCCACCCGACTGAACCGGCATATCGAACGTAAACCCGCAGGAGGTCCAACAAAAATAGGGCTGCTTCAGACCCGCCGACGCCGGCTTTCAACTCCAGCAGAGCATGTAATTCGCGCGTAGATGATGGAGGAACGAGAAGAGAGGGAAACGTTGTGGATATGTGGGTAGATAGGGTATGGGCCAGGGAGGTAAATTCTTCCGATGCTAGGGTGCGCATGGTTGGGTCAGAATCTTGCATGAGGGGTAGTGTTTCTTCCAAGGACTACTATGGTAGCATTGAGCCAGGGCCAACACCGATGGGATGTGATGTCACAAACCTGACGAGCATGCGTCCAGTTCGACCATGCTTCATGCAAGGGTTCTAATTCTTTGAGTTGACGTGCACGTGCTATGTCCTCTGGAGAGGACATATCCTCAGACATCTGACAAATGCTGAGCTGATATTTCAGACTGCTGTCAATTGTAGTAGTCTCACGTTTGCTAGCAATTCATCCCTGACTTTGATGCGCTTCCTTACAGCCTGAAGGATGCGAGCACCATCTTGTTCGATTTCGTGGATGACATTTGAGGAAGTAGGATGAGCCTCTGCGAGGTATGTACGCGTGCTAGAAAAGAAACGTCGGTAAGGTTTCAATGGACTATGGCAGCGGTACAGAAGGCGGAACATGAAGACTCATGAAAGTCACTGAGCATGTTTCTCAAAAAGGTTTTGTTTTGATTAGAAAGTTTTGGCAAACAACCTTCTTCCAAAAAGGGATGGATCCAAACTGAGTCACAGCACACCTCCATCATACTTATTCAAACAGTCTTAGGCTTGCTGTTTGGAACATAGTAATACTGCTGTACTGGTATGCTATGGATTTTATGAATACAAGCAGCTTTCTGTCCTTAGCTTCTTAATTCTGGGGCTTTACTGATCCTTCAACGCAGCGATTTTGTAGGCGAGAATCGTCATATCGTTGTACCCTCTGGGGTGATCATCTTCCTTCCATTTGATCTGCCTATGGGATACTACCTTTGAACTTTGTATCACGGCCCGCACGTTCATGGGTGGCACTGCTTCCATCCATATCTTAAGGAAGAAGCCGTCACCTGATATGTCTATATCATGTTATGAGTTTATGGCGTGCTGCCGCATGCAAGATCTGCACGGAGATTTCCCGATTATCTATAAAACCCTTCAGGATCTGACCCACATCCCCGCTCCGTCTGTCCCTGGACCATTCAATACTAACAATCAGGTAAGGTCATGTCCGATTTCGCTCGGAGATGCTGGATATCAAAATGACAGGCCGTTTTTCAAGTCATGTCTGAACGATTTCTTGACCGGTCCAATGAAACCTGGTGGACTAATCGGGCTCGCTCTCGTAGTGTGGACCTCTATCAGTTCGCTGACAATCTCGAACCAAAATCTGAGGTGAGTCTGCGACATGCGATAGATCGTTCTAAAGTGAATATATTCGAGCAGGGCCATCCAGTAACCAGCAAGAATATCGTAATTTTCGGAGAGACTGGAGTCGGTAAAAGCTCCTTGATCAACCTGATTGCAGGCGAGGATATCGCCCCAATATCCCCAGACGCCCTTCCCTGCACCACTGAAGAGCATGCCTACGAGGTCGAAATACGTGGCCAGAGGTACACTCTGCACGATACAGTGGGTCTCGGTGGAGGAAGTTATGGATCAATACCAACGGATGTGGCTCCCGCCAAAAAGCTGAAATATTTCTTGACGAAGATGTCTCAAGAAGATGGTCTCCATCTTCTAGTCTACTGTGTGCGTGGGTCAAGGGCCACCAGGGCAGTACGTCACAGTTACGAAACCTTCGCTGCGGCGATTTCAGGGATGAAAATCCCAGTCGTTCTTGCTGTGACGTGCGTCGATGACCTGTCGGAAGCTGGTGATTGGTGGCGGAGGAATGGGAAAACTGTGGAGAGCATTGGGATCCGGTTCGATTCCCATGCTTGTGTATGTACGCTTCCCGGAGACTCCTACCGTGATCGCCGCTACCAGTCAAAAATCGACGTTTGCGAAAAAATCTCCGAATTATGTGATCATGATGGTGTTCGTTTACGACGCCCACGACGCCAGAGAAGTTTACCTTTTACTAGATGAGATTTGGTGTTTGTAGACTTGTTATATATATATTTATATATCTCGCTTGCTGTCCGTCTGAGGGATTTATGACGCAACTCGGAGTGGTTATTTGGTTCCGGGGCCTTTGCCAAACACCCATTTATGGGAATCAAGCTTTGCCTCGTTGATGGTCCAGCACATGCCACATTGCACCACCTTTCACTCAACTTCATGGATGTCATGCAGTCCATCCTGGTCCGTGCGGTTGGCGATGAAGAGCCAGAACTACCGCCAGGATCACCTCCGACATGTAGGTTTAGACCAGAAGCAAATTCATCAATCTTACACTATTACTACCTGTAGTCAAGTTCGAGGGTCCATGGTTTACGACACAAATCTTACTCTCTTCCACCATAGGACTCTCATCTTTCCTGATTTTCTCGTACTGTCGCAAGCGATGGCCTTTGTTATTTGCACCAAGAACGATGCTGAAAGGTATGTTGTAATGTTCTTACCAAGTAGTAGTAGAATTGATCTCCCTCAGACTTCTCCCCGCACGAGGCACATGCTCACCAGGCATTTTTTGGATGGATTGTTCCAACTATGAAAGTGTCTGAGTATACTGTACTGCAAATTGTTGGATTGGACGCTGCAGTGGCAAGTTTGCTGCACAATGCGTATGCAAAGACATCACTCACGTGTAAAAACAGCTCCTCAGCTTTTTCAAGACTTCCTTTTACCTTTTTTCCGTTTGTTCTTTATTCGCTGTTACGATTCTCATGCCCATTAATTGGAATGTACGTATTTCCGCATGTCTAAGAAACACCGGCTCATATTGCTCGTAGCATAATATTGGCCTCGGAGGAGGAGGCACTGACGAAGACGACAACGATTGGCCGGGATGGGTCACCACAAGTTCTAATGACGACCCTATGGCGCCTGGACGGGAGTGGCTCGACCTCATCAGCGATGCTAACACATATCTGACGATTCATTTTCTCTTCACGTACCTGTTCACCTTCCTGGCGTTGCGGTTCCTTTATAAGAACTATCGTCGCTTCATTCGCTCACGTCAGTTGTTCTCCCTCGAACTGGCTCATTCTATTCCCGGAAGGACTGTTATCGTAACTAACCTGCCCAACCATCTTCGGTCCGAGCGGGCTCTCGCCGAGTACTTTGAAAACATGGGGCTCAGCGTTGAAAGCGTGACGGTCTGCAGGGAAGTCGGTACCCTGAAAGCCCTTCTTGACCTTAGGACAAAAGCATTATTGAAGTTGGAGAGTGCATGGACGAATTACGTGGGAAATCCAAGCGTGGTGGAATCCTACGACCCGTCCGAGAACGTAATCCCTCCCTTCTCGGATAGAGAGCCATCGCTACTAGAAAATCAGCAGGGACGTTTCGTCGTACCCCATCGCCAGCGTCCTGTCATAAGACCAGGGTGGTTCTCCAGAAAAGTTGATGCGCTCGAGTACCTCGAGACAAAGTTCACGGAGGCCGACGAGAAAGTCAAGAGGTGGCGTCGTATCGGGAAAACAAAGGCAACGCAAGTCGCCTTCGTCACGTTCGAGAAGATGTCTAGTGCAGTAAGCGTCGAGTCTATTGATGCCGATAGCCCTTCGCTAATTGCTCTTTAGCAAATTGCTGTGCAAGTGGCACATTCATGTGACCCAGGGGAAGTAAAAACCAGCCCAGCCCCTGAACCGCGAGACATCGTTTGGTCGAACATTACTCACACTCCAGGAAACCTTTTGGCTCGTGAGATGTTTGTAATCGGTTGTGTATTACTACTGCTATTCTTCTGGATATTCCCGATCACCGCGCTTGCGAGTCTGCTGAGTTACAAGGAGATCAAGAAGGTGATGCCTTGGCTTGGCAGACTCATCGATGGCAACGACAGAATACGTGCCATCGTACAGAATTCATTGCCGTCCGTCGCCATCATTACGCTGAACGCACTTCTACCTTTTATCCTTGAAGGTGTGTTGTCTTACTAGACATCTGGCTCAGCTTACGATTGGCATTACTAGCTTTGACGTATACTCAGGGGTATAGAGCACGAAGCTTGATTGAATACTCTCTGATGCGGAAGTCAGTTCATTTTCATTGCAGAAAATCCACTTCTAAGACTTCGAAAGATACTTCTTGTTCCTTCTCATCAATGTGGTGTTCATCTTCCTTATGGCAAGCACGTACTGGCAGTTGGTGCGCGATCTCGCCCACTCGCCTGCGAAGATCCCAGAAAAGCTAGCTACAGCGCTTCAACAAGGAAGGGCAAAGTAAGTGGCAGCATTTTTGTAATTCGCACCTTCTTATCTAGGCACGTCTTCTAGGCACTTTTTCCTTTCGTATGTTATACTTCAAGGTGGGTACACTATCTTAGTTGTACCTGAGAGTGCTGAATTAGAACGACAGGCTTTGGTATCATGCCGCTCCAGTTACTCAATCTGGGGGTGATGATACCTCGGATGGTCTTACGCATGTTCAGGACTCGTACACCTCGAGGTAAGCACTACCGCATGTTAATGGTAAATCTAATTCTTGGTCTGAGCAGATTTCGCTGAGTTGAATGCCCCTCCCATGATCAACTATGGTGTCGTATACCCTCAAGCGATTCTTGTTTTTGTTGTCACCATTCTGTACAGCGTCGTCCAGCCCTTGATCGTTATCTTCGGCGCAATCTATTTTGGAATGGCCTACGTCGTGTACAAGTACAAGTTGTTGTTTGGTGAGTAGATTCAAGCTCTCTTTTGCTGAAATGTTCCTGAGCTTGCTGGTCCAGTGTTTTATAAGCCCTACGAATCTCAGGGCCAAGCATGGCCCCTCACGTTTGTCAGGCTCATTTGGGGCATAATCATTTTCCAGACGTTTATGATCGGTATCTTGACCTTGCGGCAATGTTATATCATGTCTTCTCTCCTTCTTCCGCTGCTTGCAGGTACCGCAATCTGGTCCTGGTACATCTATGAAACCTTCAAGCCTCTCAGCAGCGCAGTGTGTCTCAGTTCTGTATGCGAGGTAGAGCGTGGCGAAGATTCAGCAGATGTAGTGAGGTTGCGGGAGGGACATCCAGTGACGTGGTCGCAGAGGTAAGGTCTATAATTTTTCTGTTGGACCTTAATGCAGAGTTACTTTCAGCAATTTGATGCGCCGGAGATATGCACAAAATGACGACATGCTCTATGTTGCTCCAGAAGATGAGCGGACAGACTATGTGGGCAATATGATATGCGGAAGGAACGTCTGACCTACTTCTCTTTCAGTCACAACCACCTATGGCTAATTGGTATAAAGGTGTGTTGAAGTGAGTTGTTTTTTTTCGATTAATTGCCATGTATTCATCCCTTATTTAGCACCGGCAAACGAAGATACGGGCATCCTGCTCTAACTGGTGTGCTTCCTGAGCCTTGGCTTCCGTTGAAGAAAGGGCAAACCCTTGTCAATGGGCACCGTGCAGGAGGGTTAAGAGCATCTCCATATGTCAATCAAGGCATCGTTCTCAACCTACGTAACCGCTACACCATGCTACGAGGAAAGATTCGAGCATCGCGGCAATCTCGCCCCGCTACTGATGGCACTCTTACCGACATGAGTGCCTCTGAGAACCAGGATGGTGTTCGCTCTCCAGATCGGGCTGGACCTTCGAACCCATGGGTAGATACACGCACGGCACGAGGATCCCAATCGCATAGCAACCTCAATCACCGCCTGAGCTTCGATCCTGCTTCCGGTGTTATCATGTTGCCAGAAGATGGTGATTGGTTGATGGACGACGACTCCGACGATGATTATGGGACTATGAGTCCGACGCCTGAGGCAGTCCACACCCCGAGCAACGCATCTCAAGAGAATTTGTTAGCTACGAACGGTCAATCACTGTCCACACCCCTTGCTTCGCCCAGCAAGCGACGGCATGGTACATATTACCATCACCCAGAGCGTCGTCGTACAATTCCTGGGTCTTTTCCATTGCCGACCTGAACACATTCATATTTACCTCATCCTAGATTTGCTTCCGATATGTTATATTGTGCTCCTACCTTACATGCTGTTGTGAAGATATTCGGAATTTATAAGTATATTTCAAGAATGTAACCCCCAAGAAGGAAACGGCATTTGAGTGAAGACGCGTACATTCGTATCGTACGTCTGTTGTACCCCCATTTACGGCAACCCGGCACCCCAATCCTTGCAATAAGGTCAGTCTTCTTGCTGATCAGCACATGGTTGGACCGGGTACCGGTCACTGGTCAACTGTTATTCAGATGGTTGTGTTTCCGAAAGCATCAAGGCACGTCGCGATGCTTTGAACAAGCAGGAATCTTCTGACATTTATTGCGTACAGTAGCAAAAGGTGGATGCAATATTGTACCCTGCAGAGCCTCATGTGAGCCCTATGATATGAGCGTTTTGGTTTGGCCTTTCTCGAACACGATCAGAGGTGTAACCTAGGGGATCACGCAATTCACTCTACGAAGGATTTCTAGTTTTATCATTGCACTCTCGGACCACACAATTATTCGTGCCCTGATGCACTGATTGAAGGCAGCAATCAATTTCTTCGTCGGAATTCAGGTCAAGATGCCCCAGGATGCGCTGATCCTCTTCACTAGCACTATTGACACGTTCGCCTGTAGGATCGGCCCGTCACGTCAGGCGTACGCGGAATTTCTATATATCAATTCGACATAAGACTTGTAAAGTCGCTCTGCCCGTGTATAAAATCCCTACACGTTCTCGCTCAAGTTGTCTTTTCACTCCTACCCAGCAAACCTCTATTGACATGCAGCTTTCTTACTTGATTGTCCTTGCTTGTTCCATCTTGATGGGCGTCAACGCCTCAGCTCCCTCAGCATTTACTACCAAATGCACTGGCAGCGGGGACTTGGAAGTCTGCACGGAGGATCGGGACTGTTGCTCTGGTTGTTGTGTTAGTTATGTAGGTGACCTCAAAGGCGGCTTATGTGTAGCCATCGGTACTGATGACTTGCACAGGTATGTGTCCCTTGCTGAGGGTTGATGAATTGCGGCAAGTATCCTTCCCGTCTTGCGGTAAGTGTTTCTGGGTTTTTGTCTGACATGATGCATGATGTTGAACATGTAACACAGGGACTTGCATGATACTTCGAGTCCTTGACGTCGATAGGACATATGAATGGATGAAGTTGTTGGATGTGACATTTGGTTCTTCTTCGTTGGGTCATCATCACCTTGCTCGCAAGCTCATGGAAGTTACTTCATCTGTCAATTAAATACAGCACTGAATCAAGAAAAATGATGGAGAATATCAGCTATCTCCTCGAAAAAAATGATTTGGATCCGCAGTTCTGAAATTGAATGCAACTACATTACAGATGGAGTCTTCTGCTGTCGCAACTAAAGCCGTTTGAATTTCCTTGCTATTATATGCGCTTATCCCGGAAAGACGATCTAACAGCCAAACCAACTTTGACCATGATGGAATTGTTCGAAGCAAGTACTGCCAATCTTCTCGGTATTCCGGCCGACTTTCTTACTCACATCACTTTTATTAGTCCTTTCTTTGAACTTTCCAGGATGTGCTGCAGAAATATGCTACCACTTACAATCTATCTCTGCGTCCTCGAGGCAAGCAAAGTGCTGCCCGGCCCTCATATACAGAAGTTCTTTGTGGTGTCACATGTATTCATTCGCTGTTGATTGATTGTGTTAAAAGGAGTGTGTAATGAGATAGATCGGCTCTCCATCTTTCAAAAACCATGTTACCATTCGACGTTATTTGGTAAAGGTTGGACACTGCGAACTGTGTCGGAGAAAGGTATCTGTATATCATCGTTTCATTTTCTTCCTCACATGACTTGGTTGTCCTACTCCGGTGTTAACGTATCACTAGTCGGACATAATTCGACACGGCAAGCAAGAAGCATGCCTCTTATGTGCAAGAGGAGTACGATCCGGGACCTATACCTCCATTGATGACAGTACAGCACGAAGGACATGAGCAATCGCCCAAAACTACGATAGTCTGGGTAGTTGACAAGCACCAAAATATAAACAGCAGGCCATCGTTATAACCCGCGAGTGTTCCGCACTAAAGCTTTCCTGCAGGCACTCATAAGTATGCGGCTTGAGATCATAACACGGGTATGCTAAAGGTATTCACCTGGCTGTGCGCATGGCCCCCCGCTGGGGTCTGTCAGGATGTCCGCCAGTACTGCGGCAGACATACCAATCATAGTGGCGAGTGAGATGAACTTCATTCGATGTTGCACTTGAGCTTAGATCTGGATAACGTTGTCAGGTAGTATTGAACTGGAAGTTATCGCTTCGCTTTTATACATAGGTAGTAAAGGGCGGTTAGTCTAAAAACCATGCATCTAGTGTACGTCCGATAGCTCGGAGCAACACAATGCGCCGTGGTAACGCGATATCTGCAGACGTGGCTCTATGAGAACTCGCTGTTGTCAGGCTCGCATCGAAATTTCATAGAGTCCAGACTCCACGTGGAGATGTAACTTAGTTTGAACTCGATAGAACATGAAAACTATCAGGCTCAGGCGCCTGGAGCGAGTTGACAGGTTGCGGACGGCCTTTCTTGGTGGCAAAACCTTTCAATCAATTCCGAAATTCAGTCTTGTTTTAATGATAGCTCTTGTAAATTTATGGTTCCATGAACTCACAGCTTAGTGCACCCAGACCTACGCATACCCAAGAACAGGAAAATACTTTCTTCTCTGGAATCGTGGATGGTGTGGCATCTCGGTATTTGCCATTAGGGGAGCTCAAAGTTGAACGCCCAACGCCCAAGCCCAACGCCTAACGCCCAACCTCGTGACCTATTTAGAATAAATAGAAATAAATACAACGCAAACCAAACACAAACACAAACCCTAATAAACCCTACGCATTACATCATCGCCCCGCGCGAAATAAACAAACTTATATAAGCAAATCTTATCGATAAGCATCGTTGTCACTGAAGGTGATCAATACACTACAGCCATGGCTCGTACAAGTCTACACCACCAATATCTACAAAACTATATCCTGCATATGATATTACGAAGCATCCTTCAGCCACCACAGACCCCAGAAGAGGCTGCCCATGAATTTGACCTTGATATCTCTTGCATTCTTGCTATCAGGCACTTTCATTATCTTTGAGAAAGACCCCCAATGCTCAAAGCTGGCTCACTTCACCTTGCATGGGACGTGCAGACAACATGCAATGCAGCTCAGGGAAGAATGGGAACTTTGAAACAATCTCATCTACATGAGATACTCAGTATAGAACGCAAATTGCAAATATTACTCACCCCATATGCTCTTGATGTGTGTTGGAGTCGAGTCATCTGGGCCAGAAGTAGGGACATAGTGATTGAAATGCTCCTCATCAGGTTCATCTCCCAAATTGTCATCTTGGAGGCCCTCGCCTGTAGTTCTGAGCCAGCGTGCATGATGCTTGTAACGATTGACAAGGCTATTAGCAGATAGATAAATTAGCAGAGATATAGAAATTTCATGCCAGTCACATACTAGTCGAACCGTTTCTTCACGCGGTCCCCAACTGCGTCAGGGTTGATGGCATACAGGTCCGCAAGGATAACAGATCCAATGCGCTTGAAGACTGCAATCTTTGTATCCTTCGATGTATTCTGATGGTATTTCAGCTGCAGTACCAACAAGATGAAATAGGAATAAGCTTACTTCGTCCTTTTTTTTCCCAAGTAGTGTCTTCCTATTCTCTGCTTTCTTGGCCTGAGCAAGGAGCAACCAAGTGAGTGGTGTGGTCCACTCTATGTCACCAATAGGTGGTCCTGCTGATTTCTTGGATCGTCGGGCCATGGTCCACACAGTTGGGAGACGAGGCAAAGGGGTCCACACAGTTGGCGAGAGACAAAGCGGAAGCTGCAGAATGGTGGCAGCATTTCGGTGCTGCCTCATTGATAGCGCGCGGACAATGATGTAATGCGTAGGGTTTGTTAGGGTTTGCGTGTGGTTTGCGTTGTATTTATTTCTATTTATTCTAAATAGGTCACGAGGTTGGGCGTTAGGCGTTGGGCTTGGGCGTTGGGCGTTCAACTTTGAGCTCCCCTAAATTCTTACAAATCATCACCCAATTGGGCAGATTCGTCATATGTACCCTTCCGACCTTCTTTTTGTTTTCCCTCTTTTAACTGTTATGTCCATATATTACTCTCTTTGTTTCGCATCATGCTGCGACCGAAGTGTGGTTCGACTTTCTGTTACTTCCAGGTTCCCCCGACGCATTCGTGATCCAATACCACGACTGACATGTCCGTGCAAGCTATCCTCGCCACTCTTATGGTCATAATGTCCGCTGTCCATGTTCCAGTGAGACATATGTTTGCCGCGTGTGGTTCATGTAGCAATATATGCTTTTGGTGCTGTCGTGCTCTCACAACTTGAAAGGCTCCACATACAATTTGAATCCGCGCTCTGTGTACTTCATCAGTGCCTCGATGGTGCGTGTGTTTGTTTTGCCTTCCATGTAACTGCGCGAATGTACGAAACTCTCAGGCTTTCTGTCGTAAATCCATTCAGGATACATGATGACGATGCTGTCTGCTTTGATGTAGCTCATGACGACGGTGGAATGAAATTGAGGAATGGAAGCTATTGCGCAATCCCAGTGGGTCACGATAATATCTATCTGCTCTTCTTCGTTTACCAGCTTGTAAATTTTGGTTATCGCATCGCTGTCGTATAATGTTTTGCAGCAGATCTTCTGAGCAACAATATATCATGATGCTGACCGGTTGACCAATGACCGGAGTCATTGAGCACGTTACGAGGAAACACCCAGAGTCACGAGACTTGTTCTAATATTTGTCCATGAATGACCACTGTCTGACTTCCGATGCTGACAGGGAATGTGATGCAAGGCAGTCGCTGCAATTCGGAGTACGCGAAACAACGGGTATCTGCTCGTATGGGGATTAATTGTCCCACAGGAAATTCAAGCTTCAAGCCTGAACTTCGTTGTCCTAGATGTAGGATCACCAAAGACATCCCACTACTCCGTCTGACTCTGTGACTCACGAAATGTAGGTCGATCACGAATAGACCGTTACTAACGATGGTACGTCATATAAAGACACGAATGAGTCAGAATATAACTTATAACAGCCAAATTTATGTCAGAGTCTAAACGATCCGAGATCTCACAAGTGAGGCCATGCGAGCGCGAACCAAGTGTAGGACAAACGGGCGACGTTTTGACGTTGGCTCGAGCTCTTGCATATTGATATTTTTTCTTTCCTTTGATACGTATATTTTTCGTGCCAAGCCAACAAGCATACTACGAATAGAGCCGTACGAACATCTCAGTCCTTCCCCGAGACTGAGTACTGAGATGTGAGCCCTCGTTATCATTTTGTCATTCTTATTTGTTAACAAACAGTAGATATATTTTTTTCTACTAGGTACATAATTCGTGTTCTTTCCTAAGACTAGGATATATGTTGTTTTCTACTAGCTTCGTTTCTCGTGTCGCTCGCCTCTCATCTTGAACTTATGACGTCTCTTCTCGAGATAATTTTGCTTCCGCTCAAGTAATATATGTAATAGTTCCTACTTCGACGAATAAGTATGTTCCACTAATCGCGTTGCTGAGATCACCAACACCGTAAGCTCACATGAGCATCAAACCTCTTTCGGACAAGCGAAAGTTTTCCCGACGTGTCTCCTCCTAACAGTATAGTACACTGCCGTAGGATGAATGTAAATGCGTTTACTAAACCATCCCAGTGAGCTACACAGTAGCAGTGCATCTTTGAAAGGTGGCTTATTCAAAACAGGTTTTGACTCTTCTTTAGAATCGAATGTCTTAGTAGAAGGCTAGAAGCGAAGTAACAGCTAATAGCCCGAGGAGAAGCGAAAATCTCGCAAAATCGCGAGTATCTGCCTATAAAACACTTGCATGCTATGGCTTTGCATTGCTAACTGCAACAAGCTCCATGATCTTCACTTCCCGCCTCACTATTTTTGCCCTACTCACCTTCCTCGCTGGCGTCAACGCAGGATGCGCAGCGTGTGAAGATACGTTGCACGGAGTCGACAGTGCAACGACCTACAAGCTAGTCAGCAACTATGAGAAGTCCGAAAACGGGTACACAGAGTGCGGGTAAGCCACACTCACATCTTCATCGAGAAAAGTGATTGATGATCTGGCAGTTATATGGATAAGAAAGGTGACTCGGTGACCTGCGAGTATAAGGTACGTGATTTCTGGACACTGAGCGACTCATCGTTCTCGTTTGACACGTTGGATGGCCATCAGGACGACGGTTGGCTAGTAGCGGATGGGGATTCAAAGTGTCCGAAATTGTCAAAGAAGAATAGCCCTGAATGCTAAAAGCAGGATGTGATGTGGAATGAGCCTGACGAGAGGGAGAATATGGTCTGTAGAAAGTTGGGTATATCAGTAGATTTCGTCTGCTACAAAATTCTCTTCGTGCCTGTGTTGCATTGACCACTTTGTGACAATCAATTGTCTTGAGCATCGCGAGACAATGGGTGTTCAAATTTCGACTTGTCAGTCTCTCAAAGAGTCAAATTCAAACTTGGGCGAGTTCGTGTATTCATTCTTCAAGGGAACACTTTTTGGGAGAACAATAATAAAGAAAAAAACTAAAAGTGACACGCACACATCTGATTTCACTCGTACGAGCTCCAAGAATTTGTCTGTACAGGCCCTGCAGGGTTTGGGGAAACTCGAAAGAACCGAGTAGGGTCCGAGTGTAGTAGAACGTTTAGCTGGTTTTTTTACCGCACGCTTTAGCGAGTCTAGCCTGAGAAACCCACCCTGCAGCAAAGGCAGCGGCCATTATGCATAAGTAAGCATATGATGTTATAGTTCCTACTACTACTATTATAATACCACGTCTGTTCCACCAATTGCGTTGCTCCAACGCCGCAAGCTTATGGTAAGCATTAAACCTTCTTTCTGACCAGCGAAAATTATAAGTCTTTTGGTCCTGCGAACCGTGACAGTACTACTCCAATTAATTGAGCTACACCAAATGCATTTTAGGTGGTTCAGAGCAGGTTTGACTTGTGCCAACCAACTCAAATTATTCTTTTATGTAGAAGCGAAGCGAGTAACACATAACAACCTGAAGCGAAGCGAAAATCTCGCAAATCGTGAGGCCATCTGCCTATAAAATACCTGCATGCACGCTATGGCCTTGCATTGCTCACTGCAACAAGCTCCATGATGTTCACTTCCCGTATCACTATCCTTATGCTGCTCACCTTCCTCGCTGGAGCCAACGCTGGATGCGCAACGTGTCCACAATCGTTGGATGTCGACGGTGTAGCGATCTACGAACTAGTCACTAGCTATGTGAAGGCCGAAAACGGCTTCACAGAGTGCAGGTAGGTTACACTCGTATCTTTATCAAGACAAGTGACTGATGGCTCGGTAGCTACGTGGATAAGTTGGGCGACGTGGTGACTTGCGAGTATACGGTACGTGATTTCTGGATGCTGAGCAACTCGTCGTTCTCGTTTGACACGTTGGATGGTCATCAGGATGGCGGTGAGTTGAAGAGTGGGGATGAGAAGTGCCCGAAAATTTCAAGGAAGGATGACTATGGATGCTAAGCAGGATGTGATGTGGAGTTGGCCAGACGAGAGGAGCGATATTGGTCTGCAGAAAGTTGGCTAGATATCAGTAGATTTCGTCTGCGTCAAGAATTTTCTTCATACGTGTTTTGCCTGAAGTGTAATTATAGTTACGGCAGTTCTTTCGCCGGAGTTGGCCAGAAGCTGAGCGTGATGTGCTCGGACGTTTTAAGGACATCGGTCTGCAGAAAGTTAGGTATATCAGTAGATTTCGTCTGCGTCAAGAATTCTCTTCATATGCGTTTCGCCTGGACCAGTTTGTGACATTGACAATCAATGGCCTTGAGCATCTTGAGACAATGAGTGTTCCTCCAGGCCTGTCAATCAGCGTCTCAAGTTCAAACTTGGGCGAGTACGTCCATTCACTATTCGGAAGAACGAACATTGACAGAATAGAAACCAAAAGTGGCACATGCGTATCTCTGAGTTCACTCGAATGAGGTCCAGGGGGAGTTGAAGCACATGTATAGGGCATAGTAGCTTCTGGCATCAGGTAGCATAACCTTCGAACATCTCCATCTCACTTATTCCACCTTTCTTTCACCTCATGGCGGCAGATGTCGTGCGCCACCATACCCTCACCAAAACACCCACGAACAATACCTGCGAAACTGCCCCCAAGTTACACGTCACCGCCACTTGACTAGCATCCCCAAAGAATAATAACTGGGGCTGTGCGAAATGTATAACTGCGCCAGTCTAAATGTATGCCTATCGGGTGAGGTATAGCTGTCGTTTTTCACAACTATCGTCACACCCGATAGCATATCCGCTACGCACTGTACCGAGGGCGGTCGAGCTTGCCAGTGTAAGACAGAATGAGCACTGTGGACGGTGAGGCGAGCTAACTCTTTGAGGCAGTGCCATATTGCAAAATGAATGGGCCTGGATCGAAAGAATATTTGGAAATGTAGGTCGAGCTCGGGTTTATGTGGCACCCCATAGCGGAGTGATTCGTGCGGGTGAATCAGTTGCACGCAGTTCTCAGTGTAGCCGCATGGGACGGAGGCGGATTGATAGGAGAAGCTGATTGTTTCTTCTATAGCACTTTGAGGAGTATTAGATTTATCAGTACGAGCAGATGCGGTGGATTCGGTTCATGCCTGCAGCCTTCTTGGTGATGGTGAGTACATGCGGTCTCGGATGGGAGGAAAAAGCTGGCAGAGTCGCACTTTGTTATGCAACACCTTGCAATTCTTGAAAAGCTAGTGCGAGCGGAGACTCCCATCATCGTCCCCGACGATTAACATTTGTCATTTGAGAATGTAGAAATAGACTTACTAAATGCGTCGGAACGATTTTGATGCCTAGCCTGAGATTCTGGAGCGCCTACCACAAGTCCATAGAACGCCATAGACTTATCTCATCTTTAATATATATGCATCGCGATATCCTGAGTAGACGTCAAACCAAAGGCGAATCCAGGATCGTTATGCAGTCCGAGTTGTTTTCCTTTCCAGGAATGTCACGGACGAACTTATGTTTCAAGGTAATCAAGCAGCCCAAACTCGCTATATGGTAGGTATTGCCATTTACAGGCACTCCATTGAATCCGGTCACTCACTTCTTGCTGATCTGCACATGTTGGACTATCATGGTATCGATCACCGGTGTCAACCGTCATTCGGATGGTTTACTAGGACCATTGACATTTGTCCACATGGCCGACCGCCCTCCTTGCCCGGCGTAGTGGCGCACACGGAATTCCTCCATATCAATCCAATAAAGTCCGTCTGTCAAGGTATAAAGCCACTACATGTTTTCGCTCAACTTGTCTTTTCACTCCTACCCAAAAAACCTCTATTGTCATGCAGCTTTCTTATCTGATCATCCTTGCCTGTTTCATCTTTATGGGCGTCAACGCCTCAGCTTCCCCAGCATTTACTACGACCAGATGCACTAGCAGCGGGAACTTAGAGGTCTGCACGGAGGACCAGGACTGTTGCTCTGGTTGTTGTGTAGATTATATAGGTCGCCTCGAAGGCGTCATATATAGCTATTACACTCATAATCTACACAGATATGTGTCCCGCCTCAGGGTCAGTGAATTCGACTGGAGGTAATCCTTCACGCCCTGCAGTAGGCGTTTCTGAGTTTTCATCTGACATGATGCATCATGTTGAACACGTGTAGCACAGGGACTTGCATGATACTCCTTGACGTCGGTGGACGAATGAATGAACGAAGTTGTTGGATATGACACTTGGCTCTCCTCCTGTGTTCATTCGCTATTGTTTGTGCAATAATTGAGGCCTGGTGGATAGAAAACTGTGATCGAGGAGGGATCGCTCTTTACCAGGCTACATTAATATCATTATCTGAGTGCAGGTCTCGCTCGAGGTGAAAGTCCCAACTCGCCGAGTCCGTGAATCCGGTTTCCTGGTACGTGAACACTTGTAACACCCCTCACTGTCACAAATTGTTGGCCGTGGATCTAAATAGGAGCCGATAGAATATATTGCATGCATAACTCGAGCCGAGGCCCATCACAGGCTTGTGGGGGCATCATTCGCCACAACATGGACTGTGCAGACTGAGCAGAAACGAGTCAAACGATACTGCGAGATTGGGGGAAAGGACTTGGACATAGTACCCGATATTGAACTTGAGTCCTAGAATCTACATGAGACAGTATCAAGTTGCCATATACAATGATGTCGTGATACCGTACTATGATATTATAGGGGCTCAGGGTAGGCCGCTGTCCGCTTTCGCTGTTGCCGTACGTGAGTGAAAAGATATATTTACGAGCAGCAAATATATGATTGTGCTTACCAATAATCATAAGAATGACAGCTGTAGGGCACCGAGTGCGAAGCAAGAGGTGCTGGCCTACGAGAAACTTCAGCAGAAAAAAGATAATTACATTGAATTGATGAGCTCACGCTACAATTGGTGAGCACTCAGTAGCAGCTTAGTGGACTAGAATCAAAGCTTGCAAACTTGACTAGCTGTTCAAGTTACGTAGATCCGTGCGGACTCATGTTCGAGAACACAGTTGTTGAATTCAAACTGTGATTGGTTCCAGAATCCAATTATCTCGCGGAAGCTGCCATAAGTACGTGCTGATATTTCTGAGGAGAATGTCGTTATAATGACTAGAACCTCCATGTAGATGTTTGTAAATGGGAGATCTAATGTATCATCACGGCGGTATTGTGGTATGTTTTCATACTTTGCCCATATTTTACGTAAGTATTGATGTCGATGCAACGTTAAGGTTTCGACTGCTTCTTACATTAGTATTTTGTCATCGATGAAATAGGTTTGATTGACTGACGTACCCCACAAAGCTCAAGGGCTCAAGGACTGCAGCTCATGCAACGTTCATGGAAGGAACGACTGTTTTCCTTCTTTCCAAGAGCCTGCATAGTACACGGCGGGAAGACCGAGCCTCACTGGCTAAAAGTGTAGACAATCCCTTTCCCGCACTGTTTAACCTTTTTTGTGCTACATAACATATGGCATAGGGCGGCATCTAGCCCTCGATGTTACTCTTGCGACCTCGATTTTGTGAGAGTGACTGCACAGTTCTTTGGTCTGGAGGGTTCTGATTCTTTTCGCTCAAATACAGAACTTCAACCTTAGGCCTTCTGCCTTGAGGTAACGTGTGCGCCTGAAGCTAAGGCGAAGCGGAAAACTCGCAAATTGCGACGGCCCCAGTAACTTCAGCCTATAAGATACCTGCATGTCATGGCTTGACATCATTCACTGCAACAAGTCCCATTATGTTCACTTCCCGCTTCGCCGTCCTTGCGCTGTTCGCCTTCTTCGCCGGTGCCAACGCCAACGGGACATGTGCAATGTGCCAAGATACCGTGGATATCGAAGGTGTGGCGGTCTACACGCTAGCCAACAGCACCGTTGAGACCAGCGGGTACACACTTTGCTCGTACGTCATACCCTGGCAGTCTTCGTCAACCAAGCTGACTGATGAGCCGGCAGTTACACTAATACTAAGCTGGGCATTAAGGTGACCTGCGAGTATTCGGTACGTGCTTGTTAGAGTGCAGCTCATTATTTTCGTTTGACACGCTTGCGGTTATCAGAGCGACGGCGCATTCCAGGATGGGGATGAATTGTGTCCAAGTAAGGTGGGTACGTATTCATGCTGAGCAGGATGTAGAGTGGAAGCAGGCCGACGGGAGTAGCAATTTTGTCCTGCAGGCAGCTGGGCAGCATCAGTGAGTAGATTCCATCCGTTACAAGAAATCCCTTTCATTAACTTGAATTAACCAGTTCGTAATAATCAATCTCATAGCTGTATGCGATTCTAATGAGATTCGTGAAATTTCGGTACTGCGCAGTGTGATGAAAAATTGAAACCTGTCCCGAACAAGCCACATTTGGTGTAGGCTTAATTCGACTGGTACTGTTCGCGGTAGCAAAAGACTCGTAATTTTCGCTAGCGAGAAAGCAAGTTTCATGCCTACGGGGCGGCCCGGTGAGCTTACGGCGTTGGAGTAATGATCAATGGATCATAACAGGTTTTGACTTGTGCCGACTTGGTACCGACCAACTCAACTGTTTGTTTGTAGAAGCGAAGCGAAAATCTCGCAAATTGTCTTATAAAATACCTGCATACCATGGCTTGGCCCCCTTCACTGCAACAAGTTCCATGATGTTCACTTCCCATTTCGCAATCATTGCGCTGTTCGCCTTCCTCGCTGGTGCCAACGCGTCATGTGTAGCATGCCATAATACCATCGAAAGCGACGGTGTGGTCTACACGCTATATAACAGCACCGTTGAGAGCAACGGGTACACACTTTGCACGTACGTCGCACCCTCACATCTTCGTCAACCAAAGTGACTGATGAGCTGGCAGTTATGATTCTAAGTCGGGCACTGATATAGCCTGCGAGTATTCGGTATGTGCTTGCACTAGATGCTGTGTAGCTCGTCATTTTTGTTTAACACACGCTTGTGAACATCAGGACAACGGCATACGCCAAGATGGGGATGAATTGTGTCCGTATGTGGCAAATGTGAGGCATGAATGCTAAGCAGGATCTGGAGTGGAAGCAGGCCGACGGGAGTAACAATCTTGTCCTGCAGGCAGCTGGGCACATCAGTAGATTCCATCCGTCACAAGAATTTATCTTGAATCAACCCAGCTTGTAATAATCAATCTCACAGCTGCACGCGATTCTAATGAGATCCGTGAAATTTCTGTAGGCGAAGCGAGTAACATCCAGGCAAAGCGAAAATCTTGTAAATTGTCCTATAAAATACCTGCATGCCATGGCTTGACCCCCCTCACTGCAACAAGTTCCATGATGTTCACTGCCCGTTTCGCCATTATTGCGCTGTTTGCCTTCCTCGCTGGTGCCAACGCGTCATGTCCAGCATGTCATGATACTTTCGAAGCGGCCGATGGTGTGGTCTACACGCTATCCAACAGCACCGTTGAGGCCAACGGGGACACACTTTGCACGTACGTCACACCCTCACATCTTCGTCGACCAAAATAACTGATGAGCTGGCAGTTACGATTCTAAGTCGGGCGATAGCCTGACCTGCGAGTATACGGTATGTGCTTGCTAGATGCTGTGCGGTTCATCATTTTCGTCTAACACACGCTTGCGGACATCAGCTGGAGTTGGGCGTCGCCGTACGCCGCGATGGGGATCATCTGTGTCCGCATATAGCAAAGGTGGATCATAGATGCTAAGCAGGATCTAGAGTGGAAAATCTTGTCCTGTAGGCAGCTGGGCACATTAGTAGATTTCATCCGTTACAAGAGTTTCTTCCATTATCTTGAATCAACCAGCTTGTAATAATCAATCTCACAGCTGTACGCGATTCTAATGAGATTCATGAAATTTCGGTGACGCACAGTATAATGAAAAAGTAAACCAACAGAACACCAGGAAGACTTCTTGTAATTCGTACAAGTTTTTCAAACGCTATCGGCCCTTCGTACTACTTCCACTATGTGTCATACACATTTCTACGGCAAAACCAACTTGAAAAAGCCGACAATCCCGGTCAGGCCTCGGCTCAATTCTGCAGTTGGAGTGATGACTGGAGTCACCTGTGCGCACCCATATATCAGCGTTTCAAGTTTGTTGTTCTCGATATTAAATAACGTCGGAAGGGAATCGCCTTTTTCGCCACAGGTGCGGGAAACGCTAGTGTAGGGGGGTAGCCCTGCTAATGGAACGTAGCACAAGATCTTAGCGAGACGTGATAACGACGCTGAGGTGAAATTATGTTGAAGAGAACATATGAGTAGGAAGTCCGAGACGAAAGAAGCTGTCGGTGAGCAAGAGTACCGGTGAGAGCGACATATGGTGTGGAAGGTGCCAAGAGAAAGAGGCTCCGGAGCGCTAATCCTCCGGAGTTGGCGATCGTCAACAGAACGGCGGGAAAGTACTTGGATGAGCTATTACACAATACTTATACAGTACTAGTGCATCGACGTTCCACCTACTGTCGACACTTGCCATTGGAGAGACTTCTACCACCGGCGGTGGAGAGCGCAGGTGGAGCTCAGCTAGATGGGAGTCATGCAAATTGCTTACGCGGGGTCAACCTTGTGACCATGTGACGCAACACTATTCATTCCATGTATGCGTCTGAGGGAACAGCAAACACGCATCACGCCGAGGCTCCAAATAAGTCGGTATATTCTACGACCAACACATTAATTCAAGCAAGTGGTATATAGCGTCTTGCGCATCGTCCGTGCGTATATGCATATGTAATTTTTTCAGGTGTAATCACTCCACCAAGCTTCCGATGCGCACATCAGTCTAGTTCAACAAAGCATATCCAACCTAAAAATTACTCACCTGATCTCAGCATCCCTCCCATCGCGCACCTGTAAACTCCAGTGATTCTCAACGCCCAGAACCCGGTGGTAGGCATTGAGGTTCTTGTGTAAGGTGAGTTGGAAGACACTGGCACTACCTTGGCGGGAAATGATGGTGCTGTAGGCGAGGAAGAAGACCCAGATTCGGTACCAGCGTTCACCGTATTTGTCTACGACCTAGGACACGTCACGTCAGCATCTCGCGGGTATAGGGAGGATGGGCAGGATAAGAGGGAGGGGGAAAAACGAACACACCTCCTTGCGGTTGCTAACCCAGTTCAAGTACCACCTCCAGATAGTAGCGCTATAATGTACGCCCAAAACATCAATATTCTTCACTTCAAACCCGGCAGCTTCGACTTGATTGATGACCCAGCCGAGAGAGCAAGAAGCGTCCGCGCCAGGGAAGATGTATTTATTCATGAAGAGACCCCTGCGTGGTGTTAGCGTATGATATGCCAGACGACAACTACACCTACCAGATGAGGTCCTCGTATTGCCACGAAGGACGGATACCGGCGACTTGGAGGACAAAGATGCCGTCGTCGTCGAGGAGGTCGTACATTTGACGCATAAATGAACCGTACCGCCTAATTCCGACGTGCTATTGAACGTTAGACGGTGGAGATATTAAGAGTGCGTAGTGCTTACCTCTGCCATCTCAAGAGAGACTATCTTCGTGAAGTGCCCCGGGCCGCCTGGGATATCCCTATAGTCCATGCATAGGATACGAGCCTTGTCGGGGGTAACACCGTTAGTCTTGATGCGCTCATTACCGAACTTGGTCTGGTTTTTGCCGAGAGTGATGCCTGTGACGTCGCATTTATAGTTTTTGGCCGCGTAGGCTGCGAGTGTACCCCAGCCGCAACCGACGTCGAGGAGACGGTCATCAGGTTTCAGGTTCAATTTGGAACAGACGAGGCGGAGCTTGTTGTCCTGAAGTTCTTCGAGGGATGCATCTTTGTTGGCATCTGTGATGACGCCGGAGGTGTAGATCATGCGTGGACCGAGGAACCTGTGGGGTATTAGAAAGAATATCGTCGAGTTGAGGGGGGTACATACCATGAGTAAAAGTCATCGCCTCCTGCATGGTTGGAGTGAGTAGAGTGATTGAAAAAGTAAAGGAAAACTTACTGTCGTAGTGGTCGCGAACCTGTTCTTCGTCTTGGGATTGAGAATGAACGATGACCTCGGGAAGGAGGTTCGTGAAGACGTATTTGAAAAGTTCAGGCGTCATGACCATCTTTGCCCAATCGTGACGGTCTTCCAAGATGTCCAACACGTCGCCTGTGCACGTTTGTGAGCATCATAGCAGACACGTAAAAGATAAATATTACCGTTAAAGTCAATCTTGCCCTCAAAGTACGCGTCGTGGAAGACCTGCATTGGGATTTTTGTGTTGCCGTGGTATTTTTCCTTCAATTCCGGGTCGTTGATAGTGATGTAGTCTTCGAGGTCTTTACCAGGCATAAGAACTTTGACATTTTTACGACGGCCGTAAATGCTCGCTACGGCCCAGTAACCGACGGTGATTGGGATACCTGTGATGACGAGAATGAAGATATATGTTTTGAGACCGCCACGGTTTACAAAGGGAAGGATGCGTTTGATGACCCATGGTATGACGACGACGAGAGCGGCGAGTTGAACATTTGAGAAATAACCGTTGCCTTCCGCTAGACCAAGTAACGGTGCATTTTTGATAGAAGGGACGTTCGTGATACGAACAGGTGAGAACGTCATGGATCCTCGCCGTGGCTGCTGGTCTAGCAAATTGGAGAGAAACCAGTTTTTATGTTTTGGCGCTTATGTTCTGTTTGCATTTGTTTGCATCAAACGCGTATAACTTGGTCTTAAGTTAAGAGCGCCACACGTCGTTTCGCGGACTCCAATTCCAGCCTGCATAGATTTGTCTTAGAAATCGAATGGAGGCGTGTTGAAGATTAAGCATGAGATCAAGGCAAACGGAGTTCAACGTTCAAGATGTGTTACTCACTGTAAAAGGCTAGCTGATACATTTTTACCGGCATCGCCAGTTCAACAGACAGGCCTCGTTTGTCTGCGCCTCTGAGCAGAGCATGATGGATCCGAGGTACACTTCGCTCGACGAGTCTCCTGGAGAGACCAAACTATTCAATTAAATTCGAGTCTGACTCACGAGTGTCGAGGTTGATTGGCCAGGACAGCGCTTTTTCTAGCGCAGACATCAGAACGCTAGAGGTGAACATTGAAGTTGCATTCATTTTCAAGAACGGAGGTTTCTGACATAATTTTATTCATCCTCGACAGTACTCATACGCTGGGGCTATTGTTGCAGGCCTGGTGGTGAGTGTGTTGATCTTCGTTCGAGCAATAGCCATACTCATCCAAGTCTTTGCCCACCGTTCGTAGGACGTGAGTGTGTTGATCTTTTTTTGAGCAACGGCCATGTTGATCCAAGTCTTCGCCCACCGTTTGCGGGACGTGAGTGTGTCGATCTTCGTTCGAGCAATGACCATGCCGATCCAAGTCTTTGCCCACTGTTTGCAGTTCGTGAGTGTGTTGGTCCTCGTTCGAGTAACGGCCATGCTCATCCAAGTTGTCGGCCACCGTTTGCAGGACGTGAGTTTGTCGATCCTCGTTCGAGCTTGAGCCATGCTGATCCAAGCTGTTGCTCGCCGTTTGCAGTGAGTGAGTGTCGATCCTTGTTCAAGCTCGAGCCACGGTGATCCAAGCTGTTGTCTGCCGTTCGTAGTGAGTAAGTCTGTCGATCCTCCTTCAATGAGGCCGATTCCAGTCATTATGTTGTTTTATAGCACTCTTTCCTTACATCTTACACCTTACTGTACTTGTCTTGATACCCAGTTCCAATTGAAACATAATTGATTCGAACATTGTGTGTGATATTAAGCCTGAAAAAAGATGTCCACTCGGAAAATAGTGCACAGAATTGAGGGTCTGAACCGGTGCGTATACTTATCTACTCAAGTCTTAATTTTCACATGCCGACACTGTTCTGGCAGATAGAACAGTAATATGAGAGGCATACCATCAACGAGTTGGGTCACAAAATCCAAGAGGTCAGACCGAGCGCGTGCACATAAATTATCTTCAACGATTCATTGACGATAGCCTGGCGAGTGAAACATATAATCATATCCAACAAATTAACTACAAATAGCGTCCAGAAGTAGTACGATACCAAACGTTGATGATCAAAACTAATTTTTCAGTATGTCGATGGAAGTTTCATCCTGGTGCGTGATTTGGGATATGTGCACCTCCACTGGCATACGCATCATATGATATTGTTGTGGAGTCTCTCGTGCCGTCTCGTTACTACCCATCTTGGCAGTCGAGATGTGACCGTAACTTGTTGTCTTCATTGCCATCCGGATAATAATCATGTAAAATGCAATAGAGATGATCGGCATAATCTAGGTAGCCAAAGCTTGGTTATTTTCGATAAAAAGGAGTTGATAGTGGAAATTACCATGTCTAGTACAACATATTGTCCGTTATTACCTTCGACGAAACACACCAATGCCGATAGGAGCGTCACAGAGTACAGAATAGCGGCATCCGCAAGTACGCGCACGATCGGCATCATGGAGTTATTTGAAGTGCGAACTGCAGATATATCACGTTCCATCTTCCAGATCCGATATGCCAGAAATCCTGAATAAATTGGTCTTAGGCCTCGAGTATCCAGGTACAAAATGTACTCACCTGAAGCCAATAAATTACTTGCAAGTGTCATGGCATAGAAGGCCGTAATCCATTGACCAGTTGCTTTGGCGAAGATGTTTCCAGCCTGGTTAGTCGCTTTTGAAACACTGTAGACTGCACAAATGCCACACACTTTGCAGGGACATCAGAGGTACGACTTTCTGAACATGATTGTGACCTGACCTGTGATACCGAGCCACAAGCAACTCGGTACAATAATGACCCACACAGATTGCCAAACAATGTAGCAGCGATAAATCTTTGGCCGGAAAAGACATTTCATGAGCCAAAAGGGTTGCAACTTCAATCTGGAGGATAGAAATTGAACCCACCACCATTCCATCGCCAAGCATTGTTTGCATGGTATATATTATATTCTTGACCACAAATGTGATTTGGGTAACATCTGCAAAGAAAGCCGCTGGTCCCCCTGGAAATGTGTCGCGATAGGTGACTAAACCCTCTTCGATACGAATGATGTCTACTATCATGTGCTCGGGAGATTTGAGTACTGGATGATACCAGATGCAAGAGGCGAGAAACTTACTGCGGTACTCAGTATCAGCAGCATGAATGCCACCGCAGTATTTATGCGATTGATGTCCTTCATACGACGTCTGTGTGTCAATGCCCACATGGTACCCCCAAACATGAGGACCGAAAAGCCTAAATAACCCTAGCTTGGTGGAAATGGGACGGACAGATCCACTGTGATGGTACCCACCATATAAGATTCCTTCCATCACGGTTGAAAATATAGCAGCAGTATCCAGTGGCATGCCTCTCGAAGCCATACCAAGTGGAGTCTTGGGGGTGTAAGTATCGAGGATCAGGGTGCGAGTATCTTGTCCAGCCTCATGTTCAGCTGAGGCCCTTTACATACTAGCAGGCCATCCACCAATTATAGTTGATATGCCATAACGAATTACAAGTACCTTTTCCGAGTCTGCACAGTAAATTTGATGAACAATTCTTCTATGTAGCTGGACTTGAAACGTAACGGCTATGATTCGACATCACAGTAGCAAACTATTCATGGATTGAGCCTTGTTCCAATCCGATCGCGGAAGTAGTAGTACTAGCATGCACCCAGTGACTGGAATGATGCTATATTTGAAACTGCGGTGATCAGTCACCGGATACTACTACCGCCCATCACGCAAATTTTGCCATGAGGTGTGCGCAAGAGTCCTCAACCTTAAAGCGTGTGTTTGATGCCATATGCTATGCAAGTCGATATATTAAGTGCCATGTGCCGCGCATTCCTGATCTCCCTGTTGATCAGTAACTAGTAGCAGACGGAGGGAGTTCCTGCCGCCATTATGTTTCCTACCAATGCCGCTGAAGGGAAACAAGAAGTACTGTCACTAACTTGTCTGTTGATCACAGGGGAGTTAGGTCGTTGATCAATGTGGAGAGATAAAAGGATGTTGATGTATACTGAATTACATGCAAGATGTCTACACACAAGTTCGTGGCGTAAGTTGGAGGTATTAGAAGCGCACCTGTGATGCATCATTGTGGCAACTGTACTGCGCTTTACCGGTTTCTCACTAATGCATCACACTTGCCAGGTACCCCGCATCTTGGTGCTAGGTGATGCATATCACTCGCCTGCATCATAATATGATGCATGTTAGGATCGAGATGACGGACGAGTACATAGTAACGGTAAACGGGAATCTGTCGAGTCCGAAAGGATTTGTCAGTCGCAGCGTCAGATATGTCAGAACTTTGTAAAGACTTACATTAGGTAGAATACAGTCCTTTGCACCAATTCAATTCAATCTAATACTTAATCTAATAAGATCAATGAGAGAGATAATTTTAACCAGAAACCCTTTTGGCTTACGATACTATAGCAGGGTTTCTAACTAGACTCGTGACCAGTCCGTCTATCGATGGCTTGCCTCATAGACGGACTGGTATATCTGGGTTGAAATTTGGATAGTGCGCGCTTTGGAGCTGGAGCCAATTATTGAAACTTGCTTTTAGTCACATTGGACATAGTCGAGCGACCCTCGTGAAGAGTGAAGTCTCAAGTTGACTGCCATGTCCTGCCCAATGGTTGAATGAACCAGGTACTATCGTTGGGCCAGAGTTGCAAAATGCTTCATAGCTCATGCAACAACACATCTTAAGTCATCTACTCTTGGATCTAGGACCTTCCAACACAGATTCATAGCATTGTATTTTTTTTATAAAAAAATAAGTATGAGGAACATGTA
>MU172280.1:725451-759900 GCA_016695485.1 Suillus hirtellus | reverse complement strand
TTCTTCTGTTAACTAGAGCTTTCCTATGACACACGTAGCTATAATTCCATGTAATTATTTTGTCTCAATGTGTGGTAGTTATTGAGATATGAAAATGAGGTCTTCAGATTTTGCAACTCTGGCCCAACGATAGTAGGAATAATTCTGCATTGGTGAGTGGTGTGAACAAATGCCACACTCGAATGCTCAAAAGTGTCATAAATGGTCTAAATCTGCCTTCGCAGCTGGGAGTCAATTCTAACTCGTTCAATGAGACTTGTTTCTCTTCTCTTTCAGCTCTGTCACCAGTGAAACCAAAAAGCATTTTTAGATTATTGATTTTGAGGCCAAAATTTATATTGTTGATTGAAATGCGCTATTACAATATTTGGGACAATATACAAAGGTGAGTACTACTGAGTATTGAGGCCCAAGACCGATTGAACATCGTATAACTACAGCTTGCTTGGTTTGGTATACTTTCTTCTTCGTATCACCCTAAAGATGATAACTTTAACATGTCGACATGATGATGTTAACATTTTCCAAACATGAACGAGGGATTAAGCGTCGGGAATCTTCGCTTTGAGCGCTTGGGAGAAGAATGCAAGTGCAGGCGCTGAGTAAGGAGGATACCTTCCCTGCATGAAGCCTTCCGTCCTTAGATATGTCCGGCGTTAATCAGGTAAGTTCGACATGGGCAGCCTCACACCCACCTTGCGTCTGCGGGGACATTGATATAGCCCCTTTGATGGGTGAAGGCGTCGAAGGAGTACTTCCCAAGGTATGATCCATCTGCAATGAATGAACGCTGAGCACCTCTCTCAATGACACGCGGAACGGAACACACAGCCAGATTGCCCTTGACCACCGAAAGGGATTTCATAGACAGCAACCTGAGCGAAAGTTTCGTTGAGAATCAGCTGTCCGCTCTGGGTGCGCTCTACGACTTTGAAACACAGCTGATCAACATGCATCTCATATGTGGAAGGGTGATTCCTACATTTGTTTTTTGTCTCCTCATTTTCCGTGAAGACGTAAATGACAAGGGGAGTAGACCTATAGGGCATGAGATTTTTCCCTGATAGGCCATCTTCGAAAGACTCACCCAGATTGTATGTGTGAAATGGCAGCGTCAACATTTGCAACTGGAATGATTGGCAAAATAGGACCAAATATCTCTCTACAATCACGGTTTGAGCAGTCAGTTAAATAGCGTTTGGAAGGGCATGAGCTCGACTGACTCTTCCATCAATGGGTCGTCCAATTTTATACCGGTAATGATTGCTGGCTCAATGCGAAGATTCTGCCCAGTTTGTCCTCCGATCACGACCTTTCCTTTGGTTCGGGATAAGAGATTCTTGTTGCGTTCGTAGTGCCGAGCGTTCACCACGCGAGCCATCTCAGAAGAGGAGTCAAGCGGACCCATTGGCCAGAACGAGTCATAAGCTTTTCTGAACGCCTCCACCAGTGCGCTTTGGTGTTCTTCCTGCACAAAAACATGATTCGGTGCGACACAAACCTGCCATGACAATGCAGTTATTTTGCTAATATTTAGAGCAACAGTGTAGGTTTTACCTGCCCTGCATTCTGTTGTTTTCCCCACAGAATCCTCTTCGCAGCGATCTCAATGTTCGTGCTGTCCCCGTCGACGAAGACAGGCGATTGTCCACCGAGCTCGAGAGTCACCGGCGTGAGCTGCTTTGCAGCTGCCTCTGCGATGATCCGTCCGACACTCGTACTGCCCGTGTAAAAAATGTGGTCCCATTTCAAACTAAGGACATGCGTGGTCTCTTCAACGGCTCCGAGGCAGACAGCATAGGCATCCGGGTCAAGGTATTGCGAAATTAGTTTCGCCATGAGGGCCGCAGAGGCTTGGGCATGCTCTGAAGGTTTGATCAAGCATGTGCAACCCGCAGCAATTGCGCCAATAAGCGGCAAAATCGTGAGCACCCACGGAAAGTTCCAGGGACTAAGGGAGGCTTGTTAACGTGCCACCAAGACAACTTAGCTAGATGGTAGCGGCTTGCCTGATGCTAAGCACTGTGCCCTTGGGCGCCTTGAAGATGGTTGTGTCCCATCCACTGCGCCAAGCCTCGACTTGCGGTTTCTCGGGAGAATTCCACTTATCAAGATTCTCGACAGCATGAAGGGCACTTGAAACCATCGGACCTAGTTCAGGGAGGGTGGCCTCAAAAGGATGCCTCCCAAGGTCAGCTTTCAGGGAAGCCATAATAGCATCGCAATTTTCCTGAACAAGGCGGGCGACCTGCAGAAGTTGCTTGCGGCGGTATCCCAACGGGAGGGTGCGACCCTCACGGAAGGTCTGCGACAACCTACTGTGAATCTACAGGGAATATCAGCATTTATCATAAGCGCCATATGACGGATGAAAACCTCTGTGAGTTGTTGCTTCGGGGTATACTTCAAGGAGGCCATATTCACTCGAGTTGTAGAGATAATGGTTCTGAAGATCTGGCGAGAAACTGAATGGTGGGTACAGAGATGCCAGCATCTTAAACCACTCGGCGCGAATTGCCTTCATTGCTGAAATAAGGGCCTCCACGCTCGAGCTCAATTCATGATCCCCGTTGCTGTATGTCGTTACATCTTCCTTGTTTACTCGTTCAGACACCCAGCGCCCAAAACTATTCTGGACATTGATGGAAACGAAGAGATGCCACCAGTAACAAGAGGCTATGCCCATCATCGTCAGGTACTCCATCATGGAGCCACATGGTTCCGAGATGATCGTGATTCGTGAAGCGGATGGGAGTGAAATTGATAATTGGAACATGCCCAAACGTCATTCGGCCTGGGTTACCGGGTATCAAACCTGCACCCAATCTAGACGCGCGTTGATGTTACTTACACCTGAGACACGGCAGGAAAAGTTCTGTAAACCGATGTGGTGCATATCTTGAGAAAAATTATGCATATATCAAGCTATTTGTATTGTGCAGATATGATAGACAGTTTCTAAATAAAATCTCAAATATGAATGAGCATCAAATTCTATCAATAAAATTCAGACTAAGTTTGGCGAAAACAGGATGGATGGGAAGCATATCCTCAGCGGAGATGATAATGAGCGAGTCTCAGAGTTTCACAATCTGCTGATAATTTGTTTGCTTTTGTTTGTATCACGCGTTCAAGTACTACTTGCAGCAGTCGCCTCACTCACCTACTCCCGCGATGTCCTACTATTCACGTTCACCTCCACCTCTTCAACACCCGGTTCCGACTCATCCAGCTTTCATACCAGAACCGCCTTCAACGCCAGCATCACCTCAAGGCTACCAACGCTTTGCTAGTTCGCCGCCACCAACCCAACAATATGCCGCACGAACTCAATACAATCCTCCTCCATTCCAACCAATCCCGAATCCTCAACACCAACACATTCCCGACTTTGCGGCATGGGGTATGAACGACAGTACCGCTCAGTTTGGAATGCACTTAGGCCAAACAGCTGTTGCTGCGGGCCAAGACTATGTCCAAAAGAATGTACGTGGCCTTCATTTATGTTTGCTATACTCGCTCACCATGAACAGTTCGCCGGCATGATACCAGTCACCATGCTCAAACACCACTTCAACGTCTCAAACTCTTACGTCATGCATAAACTCCAGCTCGTCGTATTTCCTTGGCGACATAAACCCTGGACACGGAAAGTCCGTCGCACAGAAGCTGGTCACACAGAATGGCAGCCTCCTCGCGACGATATCAATAGTCCTGATTTGTACATACCCCGTGCGTCTTTTTTCTTCTCAATTCATCCGTTCTTATTCGTTTCGCAGTCATGGCACTCGTCACCTACATTCTTATAGCAGCGCTTCAAACAGGCCTTCAAGAACGATTCCACCCCCAGATCCTCGGCACAAGCGCAACGCGCGCTCTCCTCGTCGTCCTACTCGACTTTCTCTTTGTCCAGTGCGGCTGCTACCTCCTTAATGTTCAAGGCACGGGTCAGGTGGTAGACTTGATCGCTTATAGCGGGTATAAGTTTGTCGGGTGTGTCCGCTCCTTGCACCCTTTTACTTCGTTGCTAACTCGAGCTAGCGTCATCCTCACGCTCTTCGCGGGTCTCCTCAATCTAGGCACAACGATATACACACTTGTATTCCTCTACGCGTTCGCAGCAAACGCGCTATTCGTCGTATGTCCTGTCCCTATGCCAAACATCACTCAATACTCACTCACACCCATGTAGCTCCGCTCCCTTCGCTCAGTGGTCCTTCCCGACTCACCCGCTAATGTGGGCACTGTCAATCCCGCATCTAGAAAACGCCGCATCACATTCTTGTTCCTGGAGGCTGTTTTACAAGTCGTCTACATGGGTATCTTGGTGAGAGTGTGAGTCTTGGCGTGCTTTCGAGTCGTCGCGCTGTGGTAATATAAAACTGCCATACATGCGAGTGTTGATCGTGATGATATTAATGTTGATGGGGGTACGTGTCAGATATTTTCTTTGTGGAGGGTTGTAAGTAGTAGTTCATCGCGAGCTGAGTTTGAGAAGCCGTCTCGACCGGACGCACAAATCAAGAATGTCCATGGCATGACCCATCTGTATAACACAGAATGGCTAAACAGTGATAAAGGAATTGTGGTCGACATGAGGTTATCAGGCCGGACTCAGCGTTCAAGTTGCAAAGAAAATAAGACCATTCTTGGTCCCGCTGCTGCGGCCTTTAGTTATGGTTGCCCTGAGTCAAACGCAGAATATGTTCTGGACGAATTATGGCCAACGCAATGGTTCTCTTGCTTGCATTCTGATGCACGTTGAATACCAGGGAAGCTCCCTTGGAGATTCTGGCTGAGTACCGAGTATTGAATATTGCCAAACTCCAGTAAGGCATAATTTGCTTAGCATCAATAGCCCTTCCCGATGACAGTCATTCTAATTAAACTATTCAAATACAATATCACACCACAACCGAAAAAAGGGTATCATATATCAGGCAGACTCCAAAACATAGCTGCCAGTATTACTCTCTCGTTAGTCCCCGCGCACTAAGCACTTCACATAACGATGACACATGCTGACACAAGTTGCCCCCATCCATATAATAGCCGCCGCTCTGATGAAGGCCAGTGAGCCAAAGAAAATGATGAGCTGTGCAACCTCCAGAAATCACGTACCGCATAGTATTCACAGGTGGCCACATCACCCGTGCTATCCTCGTAGCTGCCAGCCCAGATCAGTCACTTTGCTCGATAAAGATGAGAATGTGACGTACGTGCAAATGTACCCCTTGGCGGACTGCAGGGTGCTGTTGACTAACCGGTAGCTTGTCGTACCGACTTACAAGGTGCGATTGCACGTTGCACATTCTGCGTTGGCACCAACGAGGAAGGTGAGCAGCGTAAGGATAGCGAAGCGGGAAGTGAACATTAAGGAACTTGTTGCAGTGGATTGGATGTAAAGCCATAACAGACAAGTATTTTATAGGCTGAAATTACTGGGGCCGTCGCAATTTCGCCTTAACGCACACGTAAACTTGAGGCAGCAGGCCTACTGGTAGGGTTCGGTACTTGAGCGAAGAGAATCAATACTCTTCGCAGACCACGGGCAGAACTGTGAACGTCACTCTCACTAAATTATTGAGGTTGCAAGAGTAACACTGAGAGCTAGATGCACCTACTATTATCTAACGAAACTTCTGCTGTGAAAGGATTGGCTAAGGGGTTGTCACACGCTGTACAGGCTAGTCTCACCATTGAATAACACGAAGACACTCGTTCCTTCTATGAAGCTTTGCGGCTAACGATATCGATTACATAAACTCATCTCATCGATGGACAGAAGCAGTGGAAAAGTTAACGTTGGCCGCGAGATGCATTTCCGAAGCTCAAGGCCTTCGGAATCGAGAACCATCGAATTAAATGTGAGTCAGACGGGACGAAGCGTACACGCGTGAGCATCTGTCGGGAATGATATAGTATCGATACCTACCACAACCGTCGGCACGTGCAGTGGACTCCACAGCCATCCGTTATGATCAACGCAACACATTGTGATTGTACGATCAATTCAGGACTCGAATCGCTAACACAGATAAAGCACCAGAGCATTAACAAACAAAAGTCAAGGATTTCGCAGCAAGTGGAAGACAAGATTGAACATAAGCCAAACCCTAACTGAGGAAGTCAGCTAGTCTTCAATAAATTCCCACACTCCATTTCAACTCAATTTGTCTCTTAGTTGACCGTCTCAGGCCCCCGGAAGCTCCAGCTAATGTACCTCCGCAAAATAGCATTTTTGAGGGCCAAATATCACAAAATCTCTGCCCGGAAATAGCATTTTTGAGGCATCGAGGACGAAAGGCCTATCCGGCTATTGCATTTTTCACGCCCTTCAGGGCAGGTTTATAGGACACTTGTCCAGCGGTGAACCCTATTCCGACCTGTCCCGACTCAGATACACGCCCGCTCAAACACCTAGCTTCTCGTCATCATGCTTCCCAAAGACCTTAAGCATCAGATTCGGAAGATACGATGTACTGAAATTATACATGCCGACATTCAAGCTCTTCTTCCTTCTGAAAGCCAGAGAAAGATCACTGGTACAAGTATCAACGCATACGGCGCATGCATGCAAGACATGCATGAAGACAGAGATTTCTGTATATTTAATTCATGGATCGCGCCAATCGCATCTGGCTCTCGACCATCCATCAAACGTGTTATTCTGAAATTGCCGCCTACCATTAAGATTCCAGCGAGGAGGGCACGAGAGACCGAGAAATAGTGGTTGATTTATTCTAGTAAAGTTATTACGTTTGATATTGAGTATATGCCTCTATGGTCGCCGCTGTTGTCACCAGTGAGCAGCGTGTCACCATCTGTCACGCATTAGCGGGAGGTCACACCTTGTCACACCACGTGATTTTTTGACCTCTGCCCGGAATAGCATTTTTGAGGTCGATTTTAGCTGGTTGGGCGGGTGGACCTTGGCAGGAGCTTCTGGGGGCCTGCCATCTCATTGCGTGATCCTCTGTCTGCAAAATATCGCGTTCTCCAAATAAGTAAGTTCTGCTGCAGTTTTTCCTTGCCATTCAGGTCACTGGCCATATATATTTGGCCCAGAGTATGCATACATGCTGCAAATCTTCACAGGAATTTGGAAGTACTTTTTATGCAGGACGGTTTTACCAGTGAAATTCTACCGAAATTTCTGCTGTCTGATAGCAACAACAATTCTGCCAAATTGATCAGAATCGTGCTCATAAGTATATGCAGGATGTAAAAGCTGGTCGACATTCTATAGCGTTCCCCATCCTCGAAGATATCATTCGAGATCCCCCTCAGAAGATTCCATATTACCTCGTACAGACAATGCATTTCTCCCTCCTCGCTGTTTTTTTTTTTTTTTTTTTTTTGGAATCCTATTTTATTGTCCGGTGGGGCGAGGCCCTATGATGGACAGTACTTACAGTATTGTAGTTTATCGTAAATTTTGTACTATGGGGTCGTTTTATGTAACTCTAATATTGGTTCAGGATGTTGGTCGAGAACGTTGGATACCATCTGAAGGTATGCGGGGTGTATTTGCTAGCTTGCTAGCTGTCTATGTTCTTTGTCCGTTGCGGTCTTTCTTCTTTCCTGGGGGGGTGACATCTCTGAATGTGCTGACGAATCGTTTGGTGTGCGCTATATATTTGAATAGAGATTCTATGCACTTCTCATCGTTGAGTAGGTGCTTTAGTTGTTGAGCTTGGGTGCCCAGCTCCGCTTTCAGCTTTCTTCGGTGAGTCGCGTATGTTGGGCATACAAAGAGGAAGTGATGGACTGATTCTTCTCTCTCCTGGCAGGATGGACACCATGGGGATGGGCTTCGCGCTATGCGGTGTAAGTGCTTGTTTAGTGGGACATGACCGGTTCGGAGTTGGACTAGAAGGGATGAATGGCGTCTTGGGAGGTGGTCTACTATTTGTGAGAAGGTTTTTGACGGCGCGCATGGGTCTATTTCTTTGAACCTTTCATAACGAGGGGATAGGCGTGTTATTGATGCTGCTTCATCTGTGATTGTTTTGTCGAAGGCTTGCTTGATTGCTGATTTGCTTCTAGGGAGTGTTGCTGGTGAGTTATCTGCTTTGCGGAGGGATTTGGGTAGGAGATGTCCGTCTGATGAATTTCCCCTTGCAGCTTCCTTCGCCTCTTTGTCCGCTTCTTTGTTGCCCTTGATCCCAATGTGTCCCGCTGACCATCTAACCACCAATTTGTGGGTCTTGTTCTCCTTGTCTGTGAGAAGTTCGCGTAGCTCATCATGGAACATGTCCATGAGGTAGTGTCCTGGCTTCGATTGAAATGCCATCGTTGTGCATACCGCTGCCTGGTTATCCACCCCCAGTGCCATGGTTGGGACATTTCCTCTCCTTCTCACCTCTTCTTTCAGCAGCTGTACCGCAAGCAACATGCCCACAATCTCCCCTTCATACACGGTATGTTCTCTAACCCCTCCTAAATGAAATCTTCTCTCCTTCACCTTCCGCTCTCCGTCCATCAACACCACTGCTGCTCCTACCCCTTCCTCTATGGCCGAGCCATCTGAATATACTCGCAGCTCTTCTTCGGCAAGTTCGTCTTCGTAGTAGGCTGCTGTTTTTGATGCAGCAATGTGGACCTCTACATCTGGAATCCATTTCGTATAGTGCCGTTGTAGAGAATCATGCCTCTCATGGCGTGATATGGTAGTTTTCATCAAGGAGTATACAGCATGAACTCATAGCATTACTCTGTGTGCTATCCACAGCAATTCCTATATGAGGCGCAGCTTTCCCACGCAACGCGCCCCATGCGCGCACCATTCCCACGCTTCACGATGTATACGCGTGTGCGTGTTCCCGCGCTTGCGCGCCCTAAAGCGCCAGCCATCCAGATGCATCCATCCACTGTCCACCATGTTCTCTAGTGCGTATATTTCTATTTCTCTCATTGCATATTATTACATCTTTATTTTTATCATGCATTCTCACTCATATATATATTTACATACCTACTTGGTAGCGCTTCGGCTCCGCATGACTGCGCTTAGGCGCGCTATATAAGCGCCAGCAGTACATACTACACTTTACCGAACTTTACCTCCCATTTCACCTATTACTACTTACTTGCTACTTAGGAGAACATAGTAGAAACCTATTCCTTTAGATCTCGGGCTCTCACATCTCTTGCACCATATTATCACTTAAGTCTAGTCTATCTATCATTTCCGCATATGCACGCGCACTTTCCCACGCTTCGCACTAATATGCGCGTGTGTTCCCGTGCCTTGCGTGCACCTGCGCCTTCTCACGCTTCGCTGAAGCACGTACCTCTGGATCTTCACAGCACTCGCCTCCCCTAGGGTCAAACGCATTTGTCTCCTCAAGTAACGCAGACTAGGCAACATGCGACCTCACAACTTTTTATAGATACTGTCTGGAGCATCCTTGTTCCACTCAGTATTGTTGTTCCTACACCGTACCGGTTGGATGGTTTCTATCGTTGATGGGTTTAGCTTGAACTCGCTGGTGAGTTTGTGAATGGGGGATGGGTGGCGTTTCTCCTTCTTGAATTCACGCTTCACATGGAAATTGTATGCTGATTTGATGCTCTTGTAGAGTGGGTGGTTCTTGTGCAGGGTTACCAACCTAAGCATCGCTCTGTGACAAATTTGATGGAGATTCTGTTGAAAGGGTTTGATATTAGTGTGGATGTCAAGTAGATCAGTTGGAGTTGAGCGCATCGCGCCTGTGATGAGTAGGGCTGCCATTCTTTGTACTCTGGCCATTTTTGAAGTGAAGCCACGTGCTCCCCTTCCTCCTGCCTTTTTGCTTTTTCCCTTCGCTAATATTCCTGTGCACCATATGTCAGCAGCATATAACATCTTTGGAATGATAACTCCTTGGTATAATCTTTGCATCCATTTTCCTCTAAGTCCTTTCGTTGGCCTTATCATCCTGTTGCAAGCTAGCGTGTATTTAGTTCCCTTAGCTAGAGCGTAGTCAGTGTGTTCCTTGAATCATAATTCCTGATCAATTATGACTCCTAGAAATTTGTGTGAGCTTGACGGTTGGATGATGTGGCCACTGATCGTTATGGATGGACGTAGTACCGGGACTGTTTTCCTTGGATTGGTCAGATTCAGGATTCTCTTTCGTGATAGACAAATTAGCGCTGTTTTGTCAAGTTCGAATTCGGCGTTATGTTCTTCATTCCATGCGAGTGCTCCTCCAGGTTTGGTCATCATGTTTGCGAGTTTTGTGTTGGCTTCTTCGTATGTTTTGGCTTTTGCTGCGATGGCCACGTCGTCTATAAATCCCAGACTAAGTTCCCCTTTGCTCGGTCTCGTATCTGCAACATTCAATACATCAGAGTTGTAAAAGATAAAGGTGAGAGGCGATAAAGGGCATCCTTGGTCTACTCCATCTTGTACATCAAAAGAATTTGATACATAGTCGTCAAAGCAAAGTGTTGTCGTTCTGTTTGCTAGTCTTATTTTGTACCACTCGATGTATTCTTCCGGGATTCTGGCTTTCTTGAGATTATGGAGGAGTCTGCATACCACGACACTTGGGAAAGCCACTTTGACATCAAGGAATAGTACTGATACGAAGCAGTTTTTGGATGCCCAGGCGTCTGTTATGAATTTTGTCAGTATGTGCAGTGAGTCTGTCGTTGATCTGCCTGGGCGGCCTCCGAAGTGTGTCGCGGGAAGTAGGTTGTGTCATTCTGCGATGTATGTCAGGTCATCCACTACACACGAGGAGAGAATCTTAGCCATTGTATCGAGGAGAGTTATCAGTCTGTAGGCTTTCGGGAGGCTGTAGTCCGGTCTTCCTGGTTTCCGTAATACTATCGTAGAGGACCTTTTCCATTGCTCTGGATATACTTTGAGGGTGAATGTCACTCTGAATAGAGGGCTGAGGTAAGGAACTATTAGAAGTGCGCTCTTCATGAATACTATATTGCCGATTTCATTTGGTCCCGGGGCCTTGTGTGGTGAGAGGCGGGCGATTGCTCTGTAAATTTGCTGGTTAGTGATTGGTCTAAATTCACAAATGGGTGTTTCATAGATGAAATTTGGGTCCACATGGTTGTCTTCTGGGGGTTGTTGGAAGAAGGTTTGGTACAATAGTTCGCTCTTGCGCGCGTTATCTTGCGTGGTGTTGTCTTGCTGTTCATTCCTCGGGTCCTTGAGTGTCTTGATGCGGGTTTGAATTTGGTCTGCAGGGTTGCTGGCGGCGTATCGATGGAAGTCCCACATGTTCGCTGATGTAAGTGATTCTAGCCAGGTCTTCCAATGTTCTTCTTTGGCTTTCTTAATGGATTTGGAGAATTGGTTATGAGCTATTCGGTATTCTTCGTGTGTCGGATGATTGCATTGGGCTAGGCGGTGTCTTGAATTTCTGCCGAGTTTGTGCACTGATTTTCTTTCTTTATCTAGGTCTTTCGACCACCATCTTTTTGAGTAGGGGGAAGGCTTGACTCTCGGGACTTGCTCGTTGACAGTGTCTGCTATAATTTGTGTGAGTTTTGTGAACGCCATTTCGAACTTGACTACAGATGTAAGCTCAGCTGGGGGGTGTGTGGCAAGTCTTTGTTCTAGTGCCTCGTTGAATGTATCCCAGTCTGCTGCGCAATAATTCAAGCGCAGAGTGGTGTTGATTCATTCTGGACTGAGATCTAGAGAGCTGATGATGGGGAAGTGATCAGTGACTACTGGCCGGAGATGATACATGACCTCGCATTGTGTGAAAACTTGTTCCATTCCTTCCGAGCAGAATACATTGTCGGGTCGGGTGAGATTCTTCGTGTTTGAGGCTTCGAGGGTTGCTATTCCCGGTGGGAGTACCTGTGACATGTTGTACAAAGCTAAGAGATTAATGAGGGTTCCTGCAGCGTCTAGGTTTGCTGCCGTGAGTAGATGCATGTTATTGGCTAATTCCCACATAGGGTGGTGCTGGTTGAAGTCACCGAGCCATATTACATGTTCTTCCAGTTGGTTTTCACCTTGAGCGATGCCTTCGCGGTTGTGTCTTGCATTGTTTTCCGTGCGCATATGTCTCTCCATGAAGTGGAGTATGCTGTCGTTTTCACATTTATTGTATACATTATATATGCGCACCTTTCCATAGGGGCTTGTTAGTTCGATGGCCATCACGTTTGGCGAATTTACATGGATTATATGCCAATTATTTTTTGAGATTCATTTGTTGACTAGGATGAGGGTTTGGGAGTGTGTTTGGTTTGAGTGGTGATTCGATGGGTATACCACGTCCCAGAAGCGGCTGAGGTTCGAGGCGTTGGCGAGGTTCACTGGATCGAGATATGGTTCCTGGATGCATGCGATGTTGTATTTGTCGGGGTCGAGGTTTCGGAGCATGTGTTCCCATGTGTTCAACGACTTTCGAAGGTTCTGTTGCCAAATTTTGAGGTCGGTCCTGACAGGGGGATCGTTAGTCGTGTCCAACATTAACTCCAATTTGGTGGTTCTTGTTCGCTAAAATGTGCTGCTTGGTGGTTGGGTGATAGGTCCCAACATGGAGGAGTGGTTTGGTACTGGGATCCTGATGGTATTGGCGGGGGGGTTTCGGTGTCTCTCGTGTTTTGTTTTTCTTGTTCATGCGGGTGTGTCCATGCTTCCGTTAGTCTTGATTGGGTGCCTAGGGGGATGCGGTTAGAGTTAGTTCTGTATCTATCTTTGTTCTGTGGTCGTCAATACTGGTGGACCATTTTCCATCCTTGCATGTGGTCTTGAGGTGCGGTGTCTTGCTGGTTGTGTTGCTGGTTGTCTGGTTCTTCTATTTGACCTTCAATTGTTTCCCATGTAAGCGGATCGTCTGTTGGGAAATAGATGAATCGGGTTTCATCGTTTCTTGCCTTTTGTGCGTTCCACTTTCCGGTGAAGACCGGGCATTCTCTGCTCCATGATGCATGTCCATCCTCTTTACAGTTGACACAGTGGTAGAATGCTGGGTCGTCCACCTTGCAGGTTGCCATTTGGTGTTCTGCTCCACAAGTTCCGCATATGTTGTTTTCGTTGGGGCAGTTCATGGCTATGTGGCCTCCGTTGAAGGTATGGCACTTTAGACATCTTGTAGGTTCTGTTAGCAGTTTCCTACCGTACACTTTCTTTCCCTCGATGGGTAGCCCAAATCTGATGATCTGATTTGCGGCTATTTTGGAGTTGAGAGTGATTGCGACATGTGCGGTTCTTTGAGTCAGGCTCCGTCTTGCTACCGGTTTGATGTATCGAGTCTTGGAGATTGAATTTACTTGTAGGCCGCCCTTGATTTCTATTTCCGCAATTGCTGTCTTTGAGTTTGGGTCGAAGGAGATTGGGACGTTCTCGATTATGAGGTGGTATGCTCTGTCTTTGATAATGGTGTTAGCGTCGAAGAGATTAAGGAAAATACTTCTATTGGTTGGGATATTTAGCCACTCCGCCGATGTAGGTGCATTCAGTTCATACAATACCCCTCCATGGGGTAATTTTCTTGCTGACAATATTGCTGTGTCTTTTGGGACTGTCGCTCCTTCTTTGGCCATTAGTTCTAGGGCGAGCGTGGCTTTCACTACCAATTGGGCTTCGTTGAGTTCCTTGAGGGTGTTCGGAGTTAAGGTGGATCTTCTGTCGACTAGGATTTGTCTTGCTTGAGCTTCGCTGCGTGAAAGAATCTTTGTCAGTCTTTTGGGGGTTCCCGCTTTCGCTGCAGAGGCATAGGTGCGAGGTCCTTCAGACCTTATTGGTGTCTCTGCGCTTGTTTCGGGTTGGTTAGTAGCTTGCATGGCCGTTTCCACCGCCTTTTCTATTCCTGATGCTGATTTGTCTAATTGGGTGCGTACCTCTTTGACTGCTTCGCTCAGTGCGGTTGTGTGGGTCTCCGTTAAGGCTTCTAATACTTCTACTTTCTCGTCTAAGGTTGCAATTGGTCCTCCAAGTAGGGCTGCTATCTTGTTGAGGATGTTGTTAGTATCAATAGTTTGTTCTACGTCGTAGAGGACGATTGCTAAGGCTCGGAGCGATTCCGTGTATACTGCTCCTAGATTTGATGTTAGGCTCATTTCTAATAGGGCGCCAACTATGTTCGTGATAGTTCCTCCTGCAGTTGACAGGTTCATTCTGTTCATGTTGAGATGTTTTCTTGCTGAGATTATGGTTATGATATCAGTTCTAATTCCTGTTCCCGCCAGGTGTTCTTCTAGGCTTTTGCTTGCGGACAGGAGGGCTTTGCTGGCTGTGGCTTTTCTACCACGAGTTTTGGGTTCTGTATTTACGAGCGGGTTAGTGGAATCATTGGACGACATTTTCTAAGTTATTTTTGTGTTTTGTTGTTTTGTAGTAGAGCTGGGTTATTAGAACGTTGAGATTTGGAAACCGTTTGCGACGGCTTGTCGCCGTTGAGCGACGTTGGCGCTGGTTGAGCGCTTTGTTGATGTTTGTTTTCTGGGGTCCTTTCCGGGGTGCCACTTGGTAGCGGTCCAAGAAGCGATCTCCTCGCCGTTGTTGTTGCTTTGGCAGCATCTACGTTTATCAGCGCATGTTATGCCCCGGGTCAACCTTGCAACACATATATGGATTGCTGCGGTGGCACGAATTGTGCCCCTACTTCCGTGAGTATGAGCAGGTCGCTGTGCAATCAGGATTCAACCACAGGACTCACCTGCGCGCCTTAGGGTACAGGTCTCACTTGCCAGTAATGGTCGGTCGAAAATTGAGCAGGCAGTTTCTGCTTTCGCTTTGGTATCATGGTTGCCTACTTTTGCTCGTGGTCCACCAAGCTCGAGTTCGAGTAGCATGGGGGGCTCGGGAGTAATTATCTTCATCGAGCGAGTGTTGGATGAGGTACAAGGGCGGGCGACGCATCAATGAACCTATGAACAGATGAGATTTGTATTTGAAGTAATATATTGTTGAGCATCGCAATGATCATCAATGAACGTAAGATTGCCCACCGCCTTCACATGCACATATTATGCATTGTCGAGGAAACACCGATTCAAGTTGCAAGCACGCGGACCAGCACTGAAGAATTTCCTAGCGCAACAGATGCACGGAACGCATGAGAAAACGAATACTCTTCTTCTCACCATCATCCGCTTGAAATTGACAGTAGTATAGTAGCACATCTATCGCGGTCGAATACAGGTCCTTTCGCCATTGCAATACTTGCGACAGACACCAAAAGTCTGACAGAGAGGGTTAAAAGCATGGACTTATGACGGGTGCAGCAACAGTGCGACAAGGACTACATGCGCTAGTGGCGAGTACTTATACACCGTTGGTCACGATGTGTGCGAGTAGCAACGGTCATACTAGTATGGACCAGGTGGACCAGGCGCTGCTTGCAATTTTCGTTTGCTAAACATGAAGTTAATACGTGAAACGAGCAAGCAGTCTTCGAGAAAAACCTTACACTACCTTTGCAAAAAAAACGAAATAGAACACGAGAAAGACGACTTCTTTTGCAGCCTGAATGTCGCATTGACGAAACGCTTCGATTACCATTGATGAGACAAGATACAAAGTACTTAGCTATAGCTTTTTGCATACGTATTGCCAAGAAATTGCTTTTTCTTTGTTGTTGTTCATTCTTCACAAATAATCTCGGATCCAAGAAAGAATGGACTCGAGAAACTCGCCCGAATCTTCAAGGCCCGAGTTCGAGGTACTAACTGAGAAAGTCTGAATGAAATAAGCGCTTAAAGAGATCGACTATTAGAAGCGGCTGATTTAAGATAACGGAAGGAATTGCTGTAACGGATGAAGTCTAAGATCTAATGATGTGCCCAGCTGGCCGCAGAAAAAAATTGCTAATCCTGTCGGGCTGTTTCCACTTTACATCCTGCTTAGCACCCATGCGTATGCGCCCTTGCTAAATACGGACACAAATTATCCCCATCTTGGTATATGCCGGCGTCCTGATGTTCGCAAGCATATGTTAAACAAAAATGATGAGCAGCACAGCGTCTAGCAAGCACATACCGAATACTCGCAGGTCACTTTAGTGCCCAACTTAGAATTAGTGTAACTGCCAGCTCATCAGTCACTTTGAATAATGAAGATGTGAGGGTACGACGTACGTGCAAAGTGTGTACCCGTTGGTCTCAACGGTGCTGTTGGCTAGCGTGTAAACCGCCACACCATCAACTTCCAAAGTATTATCGCATGCTGAACATGACGCGTTGGCACCAGCGAGGAAGGCGAACAACGCAATGATGGCGAAACGGGAAGTGAACATTATGGAACTTGTTGCAGTGAGGGAGGTCAAGCCATAGTATGCAGGTATTTTATAGGCTGAAATTACAGGGGTCATCACAATTTACGAGAATTCCGCTTCGCCTTAGCTTCAGACGCGCACGTAACCTCAAGGCAGAAGGCCCAAGGTTGAAGTTCGGTACTTGAGCGAAAAGAATCAGAACCCCCAAAAATAAAGAAGTGTAGAATCACTCTCACAAAATCGAGGTTGCAAGACTAAGACCGAGGGCTACTAGATGCAGCCCTGTCATGTCATAGGCTATGTAGCACAAAAAAAGGTTGAACAGTGCGGGAAGGGGATTGTCTACACTTCGTAGCCGGTTTTCCCGCCATGTACTACTATGCAGACTGTTGAATAAAAGAAAGAGAATCATTCCTTCCATGAACGTTGCATGGACTTGAGCGCTTGAATTTGAGCGCTTGAGCTTTGTAGGGTATGTCAGTCAATTAAACTCGTTTCATCGATAACAGAGTGTTGATGTAAGTTATCGAAACGTTAACGTTGCATATCACAGGCGAGGTCTAATACTTACATAAATGTTGGCGAAGGGTGACTCGGAAAGCATACCATAATATCGACATTCTCCGGCGTTCGAAAATTGATGACACTTCCAGCTTTACTTGAGCTCATTATCACGACATTTTCCTCAAGAACATCAATTAACACGTACTCACGAAAAAACCTCTCGCGAGAGAATGGATGGTCTTGGATTCTGGAAACAATCATCTGTTCGACAGCTGTCCAACAACCGCCGTGTATTCGGACATGAGTCCGCGCGACAATGATCAGCAGATCTACATAACTTGAAACGGTTAGTAAAGTTTGCAAGGTTTGATGATGGTTTGCCAAGTTCTTACTAAGTGCTCACTGATACCAATAGAGTTGCAGCGTGAGCTTGTCATTTGAATGTGACTATCTTTTTTCTGCTGAAGTTCCTTGTAGGCTAGCTTTGCTATTGCCCTTTGCTTCGCATTCGGTGACCTGTCCCCGTTCTTACTGTTAAGCATAATCATAATTTATGAGCACATTCTTAAGAGCTCAACGTCCGAGCACATCACGCTGAGCTTCTGGCCAACTCCGGCGAGGGAACTGCAGTAACTATAATTACACTTCGTATGAAGAAAATTCTTGACGCAGACGAAATCTTCTGATGTCTAGCCAACTTTCTGCAGACCAATATCGCTCCTCTCGTCTGGCCAACTCCACATCACATCCTGCTTAGCATCCATAGTCATCCTTCCTTGAAATTTTCGGGCACTTCTCATCCCCACTCTTTAGCTCGCCGCTATCCTGATGACCATCCAACGTGTCAAACGAGAACGACGAGCTGCTCAGCATCCAGAAATCACGTACCGTATACTCGCAAGTCACCACGTCGCCCAACTTATCCACGTAGCTACCGGGCCATCAGTCACTTGTCTTGATAAAGATATGAGTGTAACTTACCTGCACTCTGTGAAGCCGTTTTCGGCCTTCACATAGCTAGTGACTAGTTCGTAGATCGCTACACCGTCGACATCCAACGATTGTGGACACGTTGCGCATCCAGCGTTGGCTCCAGCGAGGAAGGTGAGCAGCATAAGGATAGTGATACGACAAGTGAACATCATGGAGTTTGCAGTGAGTAATACAAAGCCATAGCGTGCAGGTATTTTATAGACGAATACTCGCAATTTTCACTTCTCCTCGGGTTATTTTGCTTCTACTGATAAATTCAACCCAAAAGAAGTCGGGTTGAATGACATAAGTCATCGAAAGCCTGTTCTGAACATTGAACAGCACATTCCAAAGATGCACTGCCACCGTGTAGCTCAGGACGGCGTTGGAAAATGCTCGTCTTAATGTACATTTTACTACGTGTAGTGGTACTGTTCGAAGGTGCCACTCATCCGCAAAAGACTCACGATTTTCGCTTGTCAGACAGAAGTTTGATGCTGACGGTGAGCTTACGGTGTTGGTGATCTCGGAGCAACGCGATTGGCGGAACGGACTTATCCCGTATATACTAACAGCAGTAGGAACTTACTTGAACAAACACAAAAACATACCGTAGGAAGAGACGTTATGTGGCTGTGATAAGTTATATTTTGATTCATGTCGTACCATCTGTTACGGTCTGCGATTGGACTCCATTTCGTGAGTCTCAGCTCAGACAGAGTAGCGGGTCCTTCTAGGGCAACGAAGCTTGAGTTCCCAATCAGATAATTGATCATCATGTCAGCATCGGAAGTCCGACATCATAAGGCCACTTACTATGTTTAAACAGATGAATTCCAGAAGAGACTTACGACTCGGGGTGCTTTTCGTTAGTGTCATAATGTGATCAATAACTCCGGAGTCCGGTTATTTGGTCAACCAGTCACATCTTCAGCACTCGCCGATATCTAGCAGCTTCGTTGATACTTGGTATTTGCGATCGTACAGACAGTTTTTAATGAACAGCGGCAGGTGAAAATCAGACTCAATAGCTGGTGAGAAAGTTTAAAGGCAATGAGATGCTGGCCTAGTTAACGGCTGGACGGGTACTACCCGATGCCTGGGCAGTACTATGCACCAATTACTGGCGTGCTGGATATAAATCCGCATAGAGGATAACCTGAAAAGCAAATGCATTGAGTGAGTATAAGCCATTTAAATGTAGCATCACACCGCGAACGGAATATGCAAAACGAGGCAGACACCCGATTCAACACAAATGACCACGTTCCCTCTGGTTTTGTTCCCTTGAGGCCTGTGATGTTGTAAGATTGTCGTTTCCGCTAAATCGTTTGTAGATGATGTGTGCATACGGCTACATGGGTTCATGTACGATAATTTTTTGGACCAAACCTGTTCCTAATCGACCTATCTCGTCCAGAACAGCCTGTCGATTTAACATGACAAGATCCTTGTCCTTCGCTTTATCCTCCTATCAAATGTTAGTTTAGATGCAGATAGTTTGATGGGATCGACATACCTTGGCTAATGGCTTGCTCGAGAAACCTGCTAGTGCACGGAAGGGACGGGGTGCTCCCAAACTCGGAAGCCAAATTGCTCCAATGCGATCACCTCCAAAGGGATCAGCAAAGAATTTTAGTGTATCTGCGTACGTGCTCTGGATGGGAAGATCTGTTAAGAGAATCTTCCATTCATATGTGAGACACACCTGCAGATCGGCGAGAAACAGGGGAAGAGGGTCAAATCCTGGGCGAGGCGTCGACTCCGTTATGCCCAAATGAGCGTCTCTAGTCCAAACACTCGATTCCGCGTTAATGTTTTGGTGGTACCTTGGTAAAACTGTAGGGTTTAGTTGGATAACAATATCGTAGTCATCGGTGGAATGTAAGAAGAGGCTCTAAAGGACGATGTCAGCTATGTCATCAAATGTAAGTCTGTCAATCAACCTTGATATCCAATTCCGTCTCTGCGTTACGAAGTGCTTTGCTGGCCTCCCTAGCAAATGCGCGAAGACGGTGGACAGCAATTGCATCCGGGCCATTTGACGTCCACATTTCAGGTGCCGTTGCCGGGGGATCATCCTCATACAATGAAAGACAAAGTGGCTCCTTCCAATCCCAATCTGTTAAGAATTCTAAGACAAGGGAGAAACCACGTTCTTTACTATGAGGCACAGCAGCAGCGCTCTCTGTCGATGTCTGCTTTCCACCAACAAATGGCAGTGCACAAATGATTTCAATAGCCTCCTCTGAGACGTGGGTTTGCAAAAGCCAATGTGCAGCAAGCCAGCGCTTGACAAGGCGGACGGTGCCAGAGTATGCGCTGTACTTGTGGCAAAGATTGACGATGGCACGATGGTGTCGTGGGGCATGAATAAATCGCCGCGTATAAAGTCCCTGGGCGACCTTGGCTTCGCGTTGTTCCCGCGCGTTATATTTTTGGTCGCTGGGACTGACAAACATCTTGCCGGGGTCAATGATTCGATCAAGTAAAGTTGCCTCTCGATCGTGCCAAATGAACGCAGAGAATGACCAGCCTTCAGCAGTGAATATTTCTAGCGCAGCGTATCCTTGGAATGGATTTGAGCTACCGCCGGTAGCAATTGACGCCTTGAGTCCGGGGTTTGAAGACATAAGTGATTGGGCGATAGTTTCAAAGAAAGCGAGCTTGATTTTCTGAATCGCTTTTAAGTCATCCGGCCACTTAGATGACTTCTCGAATTCGAGGATGATGGGGATGGTGGGGAGAAAACGTAGGGACTCCGGTAATTCTGCTGAAACCGAGGCAGGGATCGGTAATGGAGCAAATGTTGAGGTATACCGCAGGTATTCAGATATGGGGCTGACGTTGAGCAGTGCCAGCGGTAGCTGCTCGTCCAGTGCTTTTAGGCTCCTGACGACACCATCGAATGCTGCTAATGCAGCCTTACACCCACCTGTAGCCCGATGTAGACGATGAACATCATCTGGCAATTGGAGTATGTTGTCGAATGGTGTCTGCAACGTCCTCACATATTTAGCAGAAAGGCCAAAATGGAGTTGCAGCAAATGTCGGACGATAGAAACCGGTATATGTGCACGCTCATCGGACGTCGTAACCTCCCAAACCACACTCTCCGTAATACGACCGTCCTTGAATCGACGAAGCTCAGCACGACTGCCCCATAGATACCGGAACTCCTTTGCAACATTTGAGTCTTGGTCTTCCGCAGAAGGTCCGTGGTCAACAAGACGGAAAGCATGGGCAGGATCATAGATAAGCCCGATGTGAATTATGGACGTGCTGGGGCTTTCTGCGGAAGATATGGGACGGTAAGGGGTAACAGGTTGGAGAATGGCTATCGCTTGGGTGCGATTGCCAAGACCTCGGCGCAAGAGGGATGAAATAGAGGCTAGAAGGGCTGCGTCAGAAGACCCATGTTCTATGACAGTCGAAGTAGACTGGTTTCGAGAAGCTTGGGACAAATTCACTCTGAAAACGGTTAAGCGTGGAATCCACAAAAAGAAGGAAAACACTTGCCTGATCACCGCATCAAAGCGAGAGGAGATTTTAAACCGACTTTTCAGGAAACAGTCGGCAAACGTGTCAGACGATGCACCGGGGTTGCTTAATTGCTCTAGTGTCTCTTTAGCATCGTGACTTAGCTTGATGATTGACAGTCAGCGGTAAGTGTTTACAGATGCTGGCAGCGAAGCTTACCAAGTCAAGTGAGGTAAGAGGAACATCAGACAAAAAGTTGATAGTAGATGTCGCATCTACGAATATGGCTGGGTGGTGGGTAATGTACTCCTCTGGAGCGCACTAGAAAGAAACATCATGCGCAAGTTCCACGTCCGTATACAGAGACGTACCCTGTGTCCATTAGTCGTCTTTGTGAACACCGGAGTCTCGCCGAACTTGTGGTTTGCTAAACTCCCTATCAGCTAATATAATAAAAAGGGAGAATGAAGGGCTTACCAAGAAAATCAAGCGCAGCTTTAAACAATTGATAAGAGCTTAATCCCTTTCCAAGCGGCTTCCTCAATTTTGCGCTCCCGCTCTTCGTGCCAACAAGTTCATCGCCCAAACTCAGATAGCGCAGTAGCCCGGCCCAAAACGAGCCTTTTCTCTCAAAGCCTCTCACACATAATTCACCATCGCCATAACCTCGCTGGTTAGCCCACACTCTTAAAAGGGTATAAGCATCATGAAAGGCTGGCAGTGCATTTTTGAGTTCATGAGTGGACATGAGCGCTTCTTTTGCACATGTGGAAAGAAGGATGGTGTTGTTGTAGATGGGAGTAGGGAAATTTGGTGGAGACGAGGACGAAGGTACGCGAACATTCGAATGTGAGGGGAAGAGCCTTGACAACGATAACGGACTCGATGACGAAAGGACAGGGATAACATGAACTTCAGTATGACTTTTGGAAAAATCATAAGATGCACTCCCTTGCAAGGATGTCAGTTATATTTCCGTTATTGAATGAAGTATTATACCATTCCGTGACCTAAGAACCAACGTGGTGAGGCGAGGGTCTCCAAGCGCAGATGAGTAAAAGGCGTCCATGTCGAAAGCGGTTGAAATAGATTGAGCTAAAACAGCGAGGTAATAGGATTTCTTGTGGAAGAAGCGCCCATCGAGATAATCTTTCTCTTGAAAAAGAGCCTGCCATACATCGTTCAGTGGTAAGAAAGACGACTGAACAAACAGCGCACCTCGGGCATCTCCATACACAGGTCAACGCTAAACCGACTCCCACTCTGCTTTTTCACTGCGATTCCGTTTCCCCAACTTCCAACAACACAGAATTCCCTTGGAGGCTCGAATGCAACTTTCCACTTGACATCTGGAGACGGGAGAGGGAACACAGATGGAACTGCGACACCTTGCTTAGCAAGGACTTTTATAGCTGCCAACGGACTCAGAGGTGCAATAGAAGGAATAGAGATGCAGTGGGCGCGCAGAGCAAAAAGAAAGTCATCGAGCTGTTGTCGACCAGACTCTTTAGGTCGGACATTAGGAAGGAGTGCATCAATCTGAAAAAAGGTAAGCTCGATGAGTCGTCACTAAAATAATCTAGCTCAACCTGAAGCTTGAATGAACCAGACTGATAGAGATCAGCTGCATCCTTGATATCTCTTAATTCATGACCAGTCAGAGGTTCTATGGACATCACATAAGGTCAGACTGTGTTTGCTATGAAGTGAAACATACCTTCTCTGCCTTGGCGATTGGTATTTTCGGAGTCGACTTGGTTCATCGCACCGGCATGTATTAGCGTGATCGTCACGGTAGAGACCTTGCAAGGCCAGCTTGCAGCTGCTTGTCAGTACGATCGCAATGAAAAAAGCTAGTATCACGTGACTATCTGAGGGGTTGGCAATGCAAAACAAGCAAGCTTGCCGCGTGCTCTCGTTCTTTCACTTTCTCTATGGACGGACTACAAGGCCCTCAAATTGAAGCATTACAACAGCTACAAAGTATCCTTGGTCCACATGACACGGAATTTGTGGTCAGTGTACTTGAAAGTGTCTCATGGGATGTTCAAGTAAGTATTGACTTATAATCTGCCATGTTTTGCGGTTGAACGCGGTCCGCAGAAAGCCACAGACCTACTATTCGACAATGAAACTCCCAAAGTTATAGCACCAACACGGGCCACTCCAATGGAACAGTTGGAGCTAGATGACAATGAAGACTCGTCACCCACAATCCGACATTCTCACCGTGGTCAGGGTGTAAGAACATTCAATTATCTAGCTGTCTATGGACAGTTGACACCCCTTGCAGAGCTCGCGGTCAAATTGGAGTTTCTTATGGTCTCTACTCGCTGTTCCATTGCACCTTGTGTCGGGAGTTTTGCGCTTCGTGTTTAATGTTCTCCGCATACCAATACCGTCCCTACCGTTCATGACTACAAATTCCTATCATTCTCACCGCCCTACCTCTCCTGATTCACGCAGCATCACCCAGAGGTGGGTGCAACAACTCGAGGAGGAAACAGGTGCATGTTCCGCAAAACGTTCCATGGCGAACGCGGTCACGACAGGATTCGAGGCAGGCCCATCAACTGCAAGACGTCATACATATCCACCTGCGGCTTCGGATGATAATCAGAAATTTCTACCCGACTTTTTTGATGGCACCTATGAAGAAGTTCTTGACATTTGTCAGAGAGAAGGGCGCATAGCATGCGTTGTCCTCGTGAGCGCTGAACACGATGATGATGCAGATTTTAAGAGGTACGTAATGTTCACCTGTACACGATGTACGATGTGTCATATTGTTTTCTGGGCACAGGTCTACCCTTACCGACGCAGCTTTCGTCAAAATCTTGCTGGATAATGATTTCATTGTCTGGGGCGGGGACATCCGGGACAAAGCTGCATGGGATGGTATGTTCCATTTTATTTATTTTTTACAATGATAAAGCCTTGTCCAGCCTCGCAGAAATTGCAAGCAACTACGTATCCCTTTGTGGCTTTCCTCGCGCTTCAGCCCAGGCGCCATGGCGCTCCTTCTGGTGCTTCCCCGGTTGTCACCACCCTATCACGTCACCAGGGTCGCGCAGCCACAACTGCTTCGGTATTGATCGACCATCTCAATACGCAGCTACTTCCACGTGTAACACCGTTCCTTGTACGATTCAAGACAATGTTACAGGACCGTGACCGTGACCGGCGTATACGTGAGGAGCAGGATCGCGCATTCAGGGAGACGGCTCGTAGAGATCGCGAGGCCATCGAGATGAGAGTGCGACAAGAGAAGGAGGAGGAGGAACGTGTACGACAGCATGCAGAGGACGTAAAAAGAAAGCAGGAAGATTCGGCGAGGCAGAAGCACCAAGCCGGAATACGTATGGAGTGGAGGAAGTTCATGCGTAACCGTCTCCTGTTACCCGAGGCGCGTGGCTTGAGACTGGCCGTCAAATTGCCCGGCAATGGACGAGTTGTCCGCAGTTTTCCTCCATCGGCGACCCTTACCGCTCTCTATGCCTTTGTTGACTCGCAACTTATCCCATCCACTTCTCGTCCAGAAGATGACTCTTCGCAAGCACCTGATGGAGTTGTCAATGATATCCCACAGCTTGATTCTTATATTCAGAGCAGGACGGCAGGACACGCGTGGTGGGGCTTTACACTTGCTTCAGCCTACCCCCGGAGGGAATTTAGGTGGAAGGCGAATGTGTCTTTGACAGAGACAGGATTGAGAGATGGAGAGCAAATTGTCATGGAATTAATCACCGGACGTGAGTCCTCTAATGGTCAGATCTCTGACGACGAATACGAGTCAGAAAGCGACTAGATCTCTTGTTATAATGCATTTGTTGTTGTTATTTATGGATGGACATATGGGATAGATACAATGAGGTCCAGGCATTGATAGAGAACAAGGTGCTGTGATCATTGACTGAGTATTGTGCGCACAAATGATTCGTAATTCACGTTTCCGTCGCTGAATTGAGTAGTCAGCTATGTATGTCGGCAAATAGAGATTGGTTGCTTACGGGCCGATCTGAACGCCCTTGAGCAATTCATCAACCTCCTCGTCTGACATCTTCTCGCCAAGTTGCGTCAGCACATATCTCAGTTCTCCAGCCCCAATAAAACCATTCCCTTCTTTATCAAATACCTGGAATCCTCGGATGAACTCCTCTGCATAACGATCAACGGATTGTGATGCTACAACGAACGATGTGAAACATACCAGGTGTTCCTGCAGGCTTGAAACCATCTGGTCTATTGAGGATCGTCAAAAATGTCTTGTAGTCAACTACCCCAAAGTAAATTATCACCAATATTAATCAAAAGTAGCCAACTGACCTTCTCGTGGTGCATTCGCGATGATCTCGGTCACTTCAGCCTGGGTTGGGTTCTGTCCAAGGGCACGGAGGAGATCGCCCAACGTCTCTCGTGGAACAGCGCCTGTACCCTTCTTGTCGAAGAGCGCGAAGGCTTCCTTATACTCTGTTAAGCGATCAATCCGCGACATATTAGCTAGATAGCACGGAACAGCGGACCTGCATTATCACTCTGTAAGAATCGGTTAAAGTTGGCGCGTATAGATGTTTAGACACGAGACTCACCATGGCTGCTCTGTCGATGCCATCAAACGTATTGGGTTCATCAGTACATGATACTTACATAATCATCGACATCATTCTAAGTTATCTGTGACTGTCTTCTGGTGTCTGCGAAGTTCGAACAACACGATTTCACCGACACGGAAGACAAGAAGACACTTTTCTTTTCATTTGAGTTATGCCGAAAGCCTACTTCTTCAACTTTTAACAGTCATATGTACATGCTGCCCTCACCAACCTCCGCAAGATTCTGCCTCTTTTTTGACAGACCAAATGCACTCCCTGCAGGTGTACTTCTGAGTGCCCAAGTACAGGATCGTTTCGCGCCAACTACCCCAAATAACTTTTCGTCCACTTCCACCATCATTTCAACCGACCATGCTTGATCTTCTGACGGTCGTGAAAGTCTACTAGCTAATAGTTTGGATGGCGCGATGCGAGGTACCCCTGGTGAGGGAAGGAGCAAAATTACCGCATTACTTTGATAGGACGAAGATAGGGTGCGTATGTTCATCGCAGACATAAACGCCGCCGATATCGACTGGAGAATGTTTGGAGGCGCAAAAATTTGGAAGGGATCCTGGAAATAGTTCGGTCAGAAGATCACTTGATATGAATAGGATGCATACCAAGGATATGTTCCGTAGAGACAAATAGCGAACGGGCGCTTCATGCACAGGCAAGGGCTCTGACGAAATGTAGCTTTGTATGGGATACATATCGAGGATGGAAATGCTGAAACGTTGAAACGGTCAGGTTTGTTCACAACCACAAAGAGAGCACTCACGCGGATGGTTGGAGGCGATCCAGTATATCATTCACATATTTATTCATGGACCATAACGGCAATGTTGTAGTAGCCTCGGACACCAGTACAACCGTACGGGTTGATGAGGGTTTAAAAAGAAATCCCACCTGTAACACGTGATCCTCGTCCGCTCATTGAAGAGCCTAGAGCATGCACTAACCTGAATATTGTTGACGAATATTGCACCCTGCTGTTCCCCTAGGTCTGCGCCATCAGCCCAAAAATTTCCTGCAGGGCCTGATGCGATGACAAGGGGACAGCCAGTGGTAAATTGGCCTTCGATTTTTACTTTCACAATCGGAACCTGATCAGCTCGTTGGGTGGTTAGTGGGTTGTATTCATCCTCGTCATCGGACTCGATGGCGTAACGTGGCGGAAGGGCATCGGCCAAAGGATCAATTTCCTACAATCTAGATCAATCATGAATGCATCTTTGCTGAAGAAACTCACCATGCTTCAAGGCTACGGACAAGAATGCGTAGGATGACGCGTTCTGCTAAGAAGCGTAGTAGTAGTCGAACAAGGTTTACGGGGTCCGACAGTCCGGGCGTCGCTATTATTAGGGCATCGTGCCACTAGTGGCGCAGCACTTTCCTAGTGCCCCCATCATTATTAATAAGACGCGGTCGTGTCGGCTGTGATACATCATCTTGGTCCTTATGCCATCTCACACCCTCATTCTTTACCAAATATGATTGTAGTCTTAAATGATCCTACTTGGTGGCCGTCCATCAGTTCGTATCGTCTTATAAGCTATTTTGTAGGTTCGTGGAGAACAGCCGGATGTTAACGCTGCCGATGTCTCGATCTGACCTTGGCTACGGGTTTCCAGTTGCTTCCTTTGTTGTAGTGATGTATGATTGGGGTGAGCATGATAACACCGAAGAATGTTTGGTCGCTTACAAATATTTCCAGCTCTTACATTTGGACAGGAGGTATGTCGTGCTCGTATGACTGGAACAGCCATTTCGCTAAGAATGGTTTTATAGGTTGAACTGGTCTGGGTGAGTACAGTCTCACGTCAGAGGAATACACATAAAAATACAATTAATTCCAGAGGCAACGCTGGTCCCTAATGACAATTCTGTACATCAGTGTGTGTAGCTTGCCTGTCACGGTTGTCATGTTGTGCTGACTTGAAAGTATCCTAGATGCGCTATCTTGGAATAATATCTACTGTGTATGTTTGGAAGGCTCATCACTGTTCGTGTACTAATGTATGATCTCACAATCAGCTTGTACATGATATGTATGTCTTCTTACATTTGATATCTTTACTTCTTCTGACCAGTGGCATACAGGCGGTGTTCCGACGATCTCGGTGACAGATATAGTCAGTCTTCTGCACCAACTTCTACTATTTTTTCAAATTAACCGCAGCGCCATGTAGACGCAAGTGTGATTCTCTACCAACTTGGTTCACTAATGACTGTCACTATAGATGTGAGTCTGCTTAGAGTGTGTGCTACAAAACTGATCGCTAACTAAATTTGTCAGGCTTTATTATGTACGTCATATGGGATTGGATGGGTTTTGTGGTATTTGCAATGCTGTGGGGTGAGCTTGGCATTTGCAAGGCCTCAATGATACTGACTAGACTAAAACAAGTCATCATCATCACTCGGTTACATGCCATGTATCAAGGATCCAGAAAAATCCATATTTTTCTTACTGTCACTTTCCTAGCTGTCAATATTTTCAACGGAGTGGTCGGTATACTGCTGATGATGCATTCTTCAGGGGGTACGCTTTATTTTGGATGACCAAAAATGTGCATTTTTATAATGATGAATACCAGATGAACTTATTCTCTCTGGCACATATCAGTGCTCGACTAGCATTCCAGAAAATGCTATATTTCTGGATTCCATTTCTTGGGTACTCGCCACTGTGTGGGAAGTCCTCGCACTTTGTCTCGCAGCCAGGATTGCTGTAAAACACTTCCGTGAAGTGCGACGACATTCTGTAGGGGGGATTTTTGGGGACTGTTTCATGATGTTGATGAAAACTCACGTGGTTTACTTTGCGAGGTGAGCTCATGATTGTGAATATAGTTACTTGATCCACTGAGGGATCGAAACTGCTAGTTTTGCTGCTGTTGCTTGCCTCAACCTCATTATGCTTTTGTCTCCCATGATCCCAGTGGTATGCCAACTTTCCTTGACCTGTGCATGTGACCACGATTCATCATTACTATAGGACCAGTTTTCCCGGGAAACTGAGTTTTATTATGGCTTCCTTCAGATTTTGATGGTCATCCAATCATTTGTGCTGGGGCCACGCCTGATCCTTGGCATTCGAGAATATCATGCTAAGCTCGTAGCCGACTCCGACGCAGCAACCGGCATGACCTCAATTGCTTTCCAGGAGCGCGTGCATATATCGACTGGCAATGGTGTGTAGCACGGGAGAATCGGGGAGATGCTCGATAGTTCTCATGGTTATCTAGTACTCTGCCGGGAGCAGCAGGAAAGCTCATTTTTATTGACTCCCATTTGTATTAATTTAAGTTATGTGGTGTTGCGAATTGGATTTTTGTAAAGGAGACATAGGTCTGGGCAATGTTTTGGTTGTAATATTTATCGCTATAGGTCTTACATCATATATAATGAAGCTTGGAACATCATGCACATGTATAGGACATGGGATAAGCACTCATCAAACGCAAAATGAAATAAAAAGACTTGGTTTGCATCTAACACATGTTAACATGCCAGGAATAAGTGAGTCCGACGTCGACTCGGGGGCTGGCGCCGGCATTGTTACGATTTGATGTATGTGGTGCCGCGTCAACTCCAGTCACATGGAGCGGAATCCGAATTGTCAGCCAATTCATAGATAGTATTCCATCATGTTCACCTTGAAATTGGTACGGCGCCGTGGTAAAGCTCTGCGTACCTTCACGTCGACTGCAAGCCGAAGCCATGAAAATCCTTTGGTAAGTTGAAGAGCTTTCATGTCTGCGTGTCTGATGATGCGTCCTAGTAGGGCCTCCCATTTCGACCGCCCTCTGCACCTCAAATGCCCCGACGCGGCGGGGCGATCCAAAAACGACATATTGAACATGTAAAGAAGGTAATCGTTGTAGCAAGTGGAAAGGGGGGCGTGGGCAAGAGCACAATAGCAGGTACGTCCCAGCAGTAATCGAACGGAACTTTTGAATGACCACGAATAAAAGTAAATCTTGCTTTTTCCCTTGCAATGCTGCCTCATCGACCGCGCGTCGGCATACTTGACTTGGACATTTTTGGACCTTCTATACCTACCTTGATGGGACTCCAGCATTCGGAGGACCCACATTTAACTTCTGGTTCGTTTTCTGGCACATACCGTAAGCTTTCGGGTGACTCTGTTACTAGCTGGTGCTCTCGTCCCCATAATCAATCATGGAATTCCTACCATGTCTATGGGTTACCTGGTCCCTCGGCCACCACCTGACTCTACGGAATTTGAAGGGGCAATTGTCTGGCGCGGCCTTATGGTTCAAAAAGCCGCGCAGCAACTCCTCTTTGATGTTGACTGGCGGGACGCTTGTGGATCTGGTCCTGGGCTGGACGTACTAATCATAGATATGCCCCCAGGGACGGGAGATGTTCCTCTTACACTGGGACAGTTAGTTGTCGTTGACGGTTCGCTTCCACGAGCTCTTCAGATGTTCGTCATCTAAAATGAAACAGGCGCAGTCATCGTTTCAACTCCACAGGACGTCGCACTAACAGATGTGAGAAGAGGAATTTCTATGTTCAAAAAGATATCAGTTCCGGTAAGCATTGTATATACTGTTTTTCGGCTTCACCCTAATTGTGTTCGTTGCCATCTGCAGATAACAGGCCTCATCCTTAACCAAGCATCATTCCTGTGTCCTTCTTGCAACACCGCGCATGAGTTATTTGGAACTTCAACTAATGCATCGCGCCTTGGGATTCCTCTCCTAGCGCAACTCCCTCTTGTTGAGGGAGTGAGCCGTGGTGGAGACCGCGGCATTCCATACGTCCTTGAAGGAAAAAATGGGAGTGACAAGGATGGCAAGGCGGGAGAGATATGGCGAGATGCGATGAACGAAGCGGCAAGCAAAATGTGGGGGTTAGTTCACAGTTGAGTGGGTGCTACCGTGCAAGGACCTTTACTTTGCCCCGGAAGCATGAAAACCGCACGAGTGGAGGCAACATATTGACCTGTTTCTACTACCTAGCTTCAGGGTGTGGAAGATAGACTCTACTTGCTCCACCTTCACTATCCGTCACATTACATGGAAAGGCCGTTCTATTGCATCTGCCGTGACGCGTGAATAATGATATAACTGCAATACAAGAAATGAGTCCTAGTGTGCAATTGCACAATATAAAATAGTAAATATGGATAACACTACACTCTAGTAGATTCGTATCAACACGCTGAGAATCCTCCAAAGTCTAAAAAAGCCTCTTCCAGTGACATTTTTCGAACCACAAGCGCCTCGACGATGAGCCGAGGTTCTGACAGTGCCGTCTCGATCTCAGAAGTAGGAGATTTGGACGGAATCGGCGTGATCTCAGGTGGGGAGGCCAACTCGTTTGCAACGGGTTGGGGCTGACAATATGTTTCCGCAAAAATAGATGAGGGTGACCCAGAGCATACTTCGACAATTTGAGCATCTATTTTTAAGATAATATCAACCGCTGGAGTGTAGACAGTGGAATTGAGGCTACCTTCGAGGTGTGCACTATCATGCATTGAGGACTCGATTTCGGGAGGCACGAACGCCACGCATAGGCCTTCGGGCTCGAGTGCGACATGAAAGGATTCTAGGCCTGAGACCAGCTCGCCCATTTCCTCAGCGTTAATGGTTGGAACATGCATGAGATGAGGATCGTGCTTGGCCTCACGTCGCTTGTCCCTGGCTGCACGGCGCTTGGATTGCTTGCTACCAGTCATTGAGTGGGCTTGCATTTCAGTTGAGTGTACAGGGTCTGTATCTGAGTTATGAACATAGGAGTGGCGCAAATGATGTGTATGATGCTCGGAATGTGAACTAGGCTGGGCACGGGTGTGCGCAAGCAGATGCTTAGGTTTCTTGCCCTTGCCTTTGCGCCTATCCGAGTGGCCTGGCATGGTGCTCGCAACACGGCGGCGGAATGGGCGAGGTTTATACACGGTCGCAATCTCGAGGTCCAGGGTAAGTGCCGCACGGTCTGATAACGAGTCAACTTCCTCATTGTCCATGCAGAACACTTCCACGTGGCTGCTTGTTGTTGCAAAATCATCGTCCGCATCGGTAGTCTCCAGTTCGGTCTCCGTAGTCGTTGTCGTCTCTGAGTCCCCATTTATCGTTTGCCTCCGTCTCCTTCGCCTGCTTTCATCCCCGCCCCAGCTTTCAACAACTCCGCTCACCTCCGCTGGCACCTCAATCTCCTTCACCACTATAACGCTGGCACCAATCTCGCCAGCCATCTCTTCTAGGGTACCCAATGTTTCCTCCATTTCCCGCCTCTCCAGCCCTATGAGTACGCCAGAGTCGGCAACACCAAGCTCATAGTACGCCTGTCCACCGCCTTCTAGAAGGCGCCATTTGAGTTGTGTGACGAGGCGGGTAAAGCGAGAGGGGGAAGGAGAAAGGAGATGAAGCTTGTACTCTACGTTCCCCTATGAGTGGTAAATACAAATGGGTATTAGCGCATGTAACAAACGGTAATAAAACGCACCTCTTCGTTTTCTGGAACTAGCTGCGGTATTCCTTGTCGAAGGATTTCGTTGTGTGTGGGTGTTGGAGGTACGAAAGTGAATGTGTCCCATGGGGAGGGCACTCGTGGACTCTCCGAGTCAGATTCACCGAACATTTGGGACTCGGTGCGCCAGGAAAACAAACCTAGCTAGTGTGTTTGGAGAAACAAAGATGCAATAAGTTGTTCAGTGTATTCGAGTGATCATTACTTTCTGCTCGTCCTAGTCTGACGACTCAGTCAGTCGTCCTACCATGACTCGGAGGCAGAAATTAAATAAATTGAATAAAATTATGTAATTAAAGTCGCAAATTCAACTTGAAACCACCCACTACTCACTGCGGAAACGACAAAATAGCCGGACCGGGATAGAGTGGAGTTAGCAACCTTCCGCAGATAATAACTCGAACCTGCAAAGCAAATATGTCACGTCAGAATTAGATCGCAAGAGACGCTCGTTCCCGAGCATAACATGAACCATGTTTACCATGTTTTGAAGGGCCTGGTTTGTTGCCTTGGTGCCTAATCTGATGTGGAATCAAATCAGAATTCTGGGATCCTCACATATGTTTTCCGTCAGGATTTAAACAAAAACAGGTCTGATTATACTCTAGGTAGACATTGATGAGAACTGCTTCTAGTAAAATGTTTTCCTTGCTGAATTCTGCTCGTCTGCGTGCAAAATGATGAGCGAGCACTTGTCCCCCACCAACCAACACCTATGTTCCCAGCCAACCAGGGAACCCAATGATGTCCCAGTGGTGCTGTCAGTCCAGCGAGTCAAGAAAACCATCATCCTCAGCCATACAACGCAGGAGTCGGACCACCTCAGTTGTCACCGCTGCCTATTGACAACAGAGCCTTGCCTCACGACGACCCATTTCTTGTACATGGGCAGCCAAACTCTGGACTGAATGCACTGCATCAGTTCAATAATAACTCAAATGGGACACCTTACTATGGTCACAATCCTCACCTGCCATTTTCTTACAGTGATTCATCATCGCATGCCCAATCAGCTGCACCCCAGGTTGGAGGCACTCCACATGGTGGCTATCAACCATTATTTTCAGTGCCAAATCAACATGAACAGCTGGCTCACCAGTACCAACGAGGTTACAGTGATGGTCCTGACCAACTTTCAGGACTTAATGCTACAATTGTGCGGCTGCTTGCAGATGTCCAACGCCTATCAGAATCAATGGATCAGCAACACGTTACAAACAACCAACTTCTCACTTCGAATCAGCAACTTGAAAACTCAAATCAACAGCTTGTAGAATCAAACCAGCAACTCACCATGCATGTCAAAGCAATTGAATTGCTCCAAATTGAGAGTAAGAACACAGGCAAGAAGAAAGCTGGGTCGAAGAATGTATCCAACAAACATAGCTTACTCAAAGTAAGTTACAGAACCATTGAATAGGGTCCATTTGCTTACCATCTCCCTTAGCCTATTATACACCCATTGTTCTGTGATTTTTGCGACATTGAACGAATGATGAAGAAGAATGAGTGTGTACTGGCACTCGGTACCATAAAACCACTTCCAAATGGGGAGCCATTCAAGGTCACAGACGACAATAAGAGAGTTTGGCATCCGAACTGGCTGGGGAAGGTTGATGATGCTGTGAATGCTAAGTTTATCCATGAGATTGTGCAACATGTTTGGAACAATGAGAAGGTATGAGTAAATTAAATGACAACACAACAGAACACTCACATAACAAAAACCACAGAGCCTTTGAGAGAATAAGAACCTGAAACCAGAGATAGATGACGACGATTTTGACCTTGGCATCATTACCGATTGCATGAAGACATACTTTCGGAATATACACAAGCAAGTCAGTGATCGAAGCGACGTGTTAAGACCATGCACAAAGGGTAGGACTGATTCTGAGGGGCTTGGCTTCAGCTCGTGCGCTGCGCCCCTTACCCGAGTATGTGCCCTTAATTTCAGATTGGTGTCCGAAGAAGGTCTGAAGGCATCTGAAGATGTCCGAAGGACATCCGAAGGTGCGGGAAACTTCGGAAGGACTTTCCGGACGGGTACAAGTAACTTCCGGATGAGTGTGGGAAAGTTCCGGAGGAACTTCCGGAAATTACGATGAGGTTGCGTCCTAATACAGATATGTATAATGGCTACTTGGGACTTGTCCCAAGTAGAAGCAAACAGAGGGAAGGCTGCAAGGACAAAGTCCGAAGCAGAA
>MU172280.1:627915-724901 GCA_016695485.1 Suillus hirtellus | reverse complement strand
AAACGGATCTATACATCGGATCGGACCGGATCGGATATGGACCGGACGAGATGCGTGGATATAGGATGTGGTATTAGGGCGATGGGACAAGGATGAACGATGCAGGCTAGCTGCGAAGGATAAGGGATCTGGATGTGGACATACGGATATGGATGTACAGAGGTGCAGGGATCCAGATGGGTACTGGAGACATGGATAGGACATCCGAAGGTCCGGATGAGGCGTGGGAATCTTATCGGACATAGGTCCGGAATATGGGATATGACACGACGCTAAGAAAGCACAACGAGCACAAGAACGAAAGGACAATGGACGCCAGCGTGCCTGTTGTCAAAATGTAAGCCGCATTGCCACTGTACTGTCAAATATCATTGACATACCTTCATGATAAGGCCACAAAGGCTTGTTGCCAAGCTGCTGTCAAATATGAGCAGGAGACTGGAAATCGTGGTGCTGTTGTGATGATTGATACTGATTTTGCTTCAGATATCTTCTCCTACTCAGAGGATGATTTATCAGATGATGCATGGAAGAGACGTACAGAAGCTGATGCAGGAAAATCTGCCAACATGATTGTTGGACATCAATGGCGAAGCATGAATGTAAGTTTTCTCCCTGTGATGAAGTCAGTGATTGATTCTATTCTTCAAGTACGTGGCTTACTTATGTTGGCTCACACTCAAAAGCATGAAGGACAGTGCGACCAGTAATGCAGGAGGTCCTGAAGAGCAACTAGAAAACGAAGCAGCACCAGTGCCTCAGCAATGTCCAAAGAAACAGTGCAAGACCACACGAACCAAGAAGTACCTCAAATGAAGTTTTGACGTCTCTCCTGCAAATATGAATGACCACGAGCCATCTTCAGGAAAGCAAACCATACCTTTCAAAGATATGGTAAGCAAAAAGTGGCAAAAAGATCATCCAGCAGTCAACTTCCTAGATGGTGTTGACTGGCTGAAAGGATTCTACAGTCAGTTGAGGGAAGAGGACTTGATGAAGGAGGATGCAAAGTATTTGAAGGAGCTTAATTCTCTGGTTCGAAGTTTGGATCAGCAAAATCAACATGCGGGGAAAGAGGTGCTGGAGGTTCACGAAGAACTGCAAATTGACGAGACACAGGACCTATATCTTCAAGTTGCCGAGAATTCTGTAAGATCCTTTGACCAACTCGCTTGAACTGGGCCTGTGAGGAAATCGTGGTCTGGCATAAATCAGCACGTCCATGAGAGTGCGCAGTGTTGACAGCAGTCAGGTTTCCACCACAATTGTTGGTCTTGCAGTAACAGTGAATGTAAGGCATGGTGAGGATGATGTTTAAAGACGCGTTTGACGCATTGGGCCAAGGGCTAAGGTCACGTGGCAACAAGAGTAACAGAAAGTTGTTCTAAAGTTTATTTGTGAAGCCCTAGATATGTTGATACTACATGGTTTTTCTGGGGTGCTTAGAGGGAGAGTTTAAAGCCTTGGATGATGGTTGCTTTCCCTCGCCAACTGTTTCATGTTTGAACTTTGAAGAGCTTGCCTGCACCTTATGCTTGAATTCAGTTTCTGTGAATGGTGCAAAAAAATGTGTAATACATACCTGCACCAGTTGTTGGTTGAGATCTTCATCACTCTCAGGCTCTGTGATACTGTCATCCTCTCAAGTGGAAGTTGGCCTTTTCAGGGGACTTTAGCAGGGCAGTTGTGGTCAGAGCCATTAAATTTGACTGTGATCTCGATGGTCTAAGGACAGGTATGTGAGTTGACGAAATTATAAGTTGAAAATACATACCATAGGGCCAGCCTCCTTCCTACCAAAGGTAAGAGATAATTCTTTGAAGTCCTCCAGAACTGTAAGCTTTATGACTTGGCCTGCGGCTTGACTTTGGTTCATAGTAACCTGTGGGGACTTAGTGAAAAAAAAGTTGTTAGAAGCTCACCTGAACAGGCCAAGGGTCAAAATTTGAACATAAAGACTTTCCCGAGGTAGGTTGTAGTGGAGATACGAGCTATAAAGAAGAGAAAATTGCAGTCTGGAACAAGCGCACTTCCCGACCCGAATATGGTTTGCTTACACATGTTGAATGTAATGAGACGTCTATTTAGATTCAGATTCATTCTTCACCCACACCTCAGAGTCTCGGAAACTTTGCAAGTCAGGTTTTAGTCTACTTTACAACTTGGGTTAGTATCAGCTCGGATTATACCCAAGTTCAGGATTAGTTTTACATCTGGCTAAAAAGTCGTTTCCACAGTGACTATCTGGCATGTAATATGCAAAATGTTCAAAATGCCTCAACACAACTCAATCACTGCGGAAACGAGAAATTAACCCTAATGTAACCAGAGGGTGTTTAGGTGCATAACCCGACGTGGTACAGATGTAAGACCTTTTCCAGACTTAAACTCGATGTGGACAGAAGTCGAGCATCTGAGAGTTGCAAGAACACGTAAACGGATGCAATCTAAACCTCAGGTTAGAAGTGAACAACCCTAACTCGACCAAATACAGACCTAAATTTTCACCATCATCTCCACCATGTTAATCCTCATAACTCAACGACATCCGCCCTCTGGAAAGAGAAAATTTCCAAAACCTGACCTCTGGGTTTATGTGAGGTGAGCTCATTCATTTTTTCCTGTCAAGTCTCTTCAGCAAGAACTGACATGCAGGGTCAAAATGTGGTTCAGCTGCAGCTGCCTTCGGGCACTAGGAGATTTACCTTCACCTTTGAGAGCGATGAACCTGGGCCTGTAGTAAGTTGACTAAAATTTGTATATTCAACTAACATGTATGTCTGCAGACACTTGAGGTATCCATCAGGCCTTCGCTCAAATGGCCAGTACTAGCACCGCTACCTGCACCTGATGATAGCGAGACGGAGCCTGAGTCTGAACCTGAAGATACTACCAAAGTGCAACCGGTCTTTAATGTATGCTTCCCTCATTTTCTATGATAACTAACATGTATTTAACCCAACTAGACTTGCATCAAGCCTATGGGCGTGACAGGAGTCAGTTTGAAGGATTTGAAGGATGTAAAGAGAGCTGAAACTACCTCAAAGCTTCACAAGACTGCTGTGTAGTAGAACATTTACCGGAATCAAATTATTATCGTGAACTACTACATGTCTTTGAGTTGTAAGTATAATAACACGTGACGCTTGCTTTGATGCATCAAAAGCACGCGTCAACAAGCTTTGACTTCACCATGTTGTCTGCAGGCCTCAAGAAAGCGTGTTATTGAAGATGTCATTGCCAGAAGCACAAGTGCAACAGAGCACTTGTTCAAGAACATATAGCTCGTGCTCACAAATGAAGCGAACTCTGTTCGAAAACCAATGTGTCACAAGCCCACTACAAGCGTGTTGGAGAATGCATTGTTCCTACCGCTATTCAAGATGCAGGCCCTGTTCCTCGTGGGTTCGCCATTCCTTTACATGAACTACAGCCCCCATTATCGCTGGACGTCACATTCCAGGATCCTTGTCGCATTTCTGAATCTCCTGTTGAACAGGAGATGCTAGACTATGATTTTCTTACTGGAGAAGACCTAGATCTCATGACCCATGGTACTGATCTGCCTAATCTTGGTCTGAACTTCCATAGCCCCGAGGCACTACATGATGCTGTTGACCACTTCAGTGCATATAATACAGCTACAAGTTCAGGCTCACGGCCCCTCACCTCATACGATGCCCATCACCTCCCACCTGATCCAGAACAGCGCGCATTAGATTGACAGATTGAAAAGGCTGTTGAGGAGCTACAGTGCGAAGAGAATCAGCTTCTGCAAGAAGCTGAGGATAATCTAGATCATCTCGACATCGACATTGATGCATGTTTTGATGATCCAGACAAGGAAGAAGATATGGAGACAGCAACCACCAATGATATTGATGAAGACGACCCTGATCCGTTCATACCTGATGAAGGCTTTAGTGCAACAAATGATTGGAACCTCACTGATGTTCCCCCACACTTACTCACTATCTATGTGGTTGTCTCTTGGCTGCACCTCCAATTCCACCTCCCTCATGTGGCTTGCAATGCATTATTAATGATATTTGCCTGCATCCTCATTGCTCTTGCACCAACTATCGATGTCCCTTTCATAACACTGCAGTCCAGTAATCGTGTCCTTGGTGTTGACACTACCATTTTCACACTCCCTGTTTGCCCTACATGCCGTGATGTATTTCCTCCTGCAATGTTGACAAAATCACATGATACATACAAAAATTGTGGGGTTGACATCTTTCTTCCTGGTATGACACAATGGGGGAACTTATGCACTGTCAAAATGCCCATCATCAAGTATCCATACCTTCCTCTATCTGAACAGATCAAATCTCTTCTCAAAATTCCTGGTCTTGAGGCTGTGCTTGATGGTTGGTGCAGTAAACCTCGCACAATCGGTAAATATACTGATATCTTTGATGGTGACACATGTCGCACAAAACTCAAGGGTCCTGATGGTAAACTCTTCTTTTCGAATCTCCCTCATGAGCAACATGGCCCAGATGGTGAACTATGCATTGGAGTGAACCTTGGAGCTAATTGGTATGTTTTTTTTATCTCCTTGTTGATATTTTGCTGCTCATGCGAATTTCCACTGCCAGGTTTTTGTATATCAGAAGTAATATTGCACCATCACACTCATTAGCTCCCACATCATTCTCAATATGTAATCTACCACCAGAATATCGGTAAGCCTTGTTCACACCCGATAGGTTGATATCTTTTGATGTTATTCATTTACAAGCTATCACACATCTAATCTGATGTGTACAAGTATCCTCCCTGGGCCGAAGGAGCAGAATCCCGACCAGATCCAATGATTCTTACGGCCCATCATATCAGATTTACTACATCTATGGAGAGTTGGAATCAAAATTCCAACTGAATCTTGTCCACAAGGTAAGTCTGGTTACTTATCATCTGTTAGTGTTGACTCATTTTGCTAGGACACCTTGTTCATGTGATTTTGGTTGCAGTTATTTGCGATAAACTAGCTGCACACAAGCTGGGTGGATTCACATCTCACTTCCATACTAATTTTTGTACTGTATGTTGGATAATGATCGCACATAAAGATAAACTACAGGCATTTCAACAAGGAGGCATGTTTGCATTATCATACATGACTATCATCCATTAATGTTGTTCAGCTTTTCGGCCATGGACAAATGAAGAACAGCAAGAACTTGGTGAGTGTTACCACAGGCTGACTACTACATCTGCTTGCAAGAACTTTGTAAAGAAACATGCTACTCGATATGCGCAGCTATCACATCTACCATACTTCAACCTTGTCGAACAGATTGTCATTGACCCAATGCACAATCTTTACCTTGGTGAGTATCATAGCTTCCTACAATTAATCTGGCGCTGATTATGCTTGATTCAGGCCTTGTTAAGACCCATTTTTGCAACATATGGGTCCAGGGAAAGATTCTTCGTGCTAATCATGAGCTCAACGTCTTCCATGACATGCTTGCTGATGTGAGGCTAGATCTCACGTGTACGTCCAACACTAACAATCAATCAAATTCACAGTTTATTGTCCCAGGTTCATGTGGCAAATTACCAATGGACATCGGTATGCCATCAGGTGGTTCACTAACAGCGGACCAATGGCTGCTTCTCACCACTGTCTATGGTCCAATCATAGTATATACTTCTGATAGTTTGATCGGTTCTTGACTCACTGAACTACCTATGTTCTAATTAGATCCCACAGTTATGGAGCTCTTGTCTTCTGACAGACATGGACAACGAGATTCTGCGTCAATGTGTCACCATGATTAAGAAGGCTGAGGCTGATAAGGAGGCAGATGCGAAGTCCAAGGCTGAGCAGAAAGCCACCCTTGCTGCAGCCAAAAAGCAAGGAAAGGAAGCACTCAAAGCTGAAAAGGCCTGGATTGCCCATGAGAAGCTTGCACTGTCAGAGACAAAGAAACAGGAAAAGCTCTGACTCGCAGCTGCCAAACAGGCTGAAAAGGTTAGAATTGCAGCTGAAAAGAAAGCAAAGGCTGCAGCCAAGAAGGTAATACCATGTTCACTGTTATCAACCCGCTTACAATTATGATTAGGCCTCAAAAAAGTGCCAGGCAACCTCACAGATCGTCGAAGATCTTCCTGAAGGACAAGTATGGCCACCACCACCACCACCACCACCACCACCACCACTGTGTCTCCTTCCTACATCTGAGCTGCTAACAGAGCCTGCTGCAGATGCAGCTGGTGAAGAAGAAGCAAAATTCTTACTGCACCCTGGTGATCCAGCTAATTTCTTAAAGCTATGTGCAGCACTGCACATTTTGAGCAAGTGTTCACTATGTGATCAGGATGTAAGCTGAGCCAAGCAACTCATCTTTGAATACACCACCGAGCTAATACATGTAAGTCTTTCTCACTTGACTGACATTTACTGACATGCTTTTACTACAAGCTGTATGGTTCTGGCTTGGTCAAACCTGACCATCACTTTGTGACCCATGTTGGTGCTTGTGTGCGCAATTTTGGCCCTCTCCACGATTTCTGGACTTTCCTGTTCGAGCACCTCAACAAGTTGTTGAAATCGTACAAGACCAACAACCATTCAAATGGTGCACTTGAAATGACCTTTTTCATGGAGTTTCACAGGACTTGTGAGCTCAGATGACTGGTAAGTTGTTGAATCTCTAATGTGTGTCTCAACTAGTAACAATATCCATAGACGTACAAATTACAGCATTATCCTAAGGATTCCCTTCCAAGTCAGACAGCATCAATCATGCTGAAGGCCTCCAACAACGAGAGGGGAACAGTGGCTGGACTTGCAGCATTGTCAAAAGACCTTGATGATGCTGGTGCAGATGATATGTTGAGTTCTCTTACATTTTGTTATGACGACCATCTCAGAAAACATATTTAGCTGGTCTGGCTTATTCACTTAGTCCTTGACACCAAAAGCAAGGAATGTCCACTGAGACATATCGACTACTCACATCCACCCTCTGCTATCATTTTCCTTTAACTCCAGTTCATTGTCATTTTGACCATGCCATCATACCTCATAGCCTCCCACTTGATCATGATGCAGTCTTTTTTGACTATGTTGTGATTGATAGTAAGTGCTACTATGCTTCTAGAGCTGTTGGGACAAACCATTCTTCTCTCGTTCATGTCATCATCCCCGGTACAACTGTGATTCATGCTTATGGTGAGGTTCTTGAAATCTTTCAGTTTAATCAAAGGTTTCATAATGTGGATGACTCACTCTGGTTTGCCCACATGCGCTGGTTTGTACCTTGGAGGGGAGAGCATGAAAAAGTTTGGGATGATTTGTGAGTTGGATGCCATATCTCACAGGACAAATATTAATATTCTTCTACCCAGCTATTCAGCCGATGTCCACCTATGGCAACTGGGAGAGTATAAGAGCCGAGAGACCCAACTTCCATCCCTTATCAACCCTGACTGGATCATTGGTCATCTGGGGATGACCACAGTATCAATTGGAAAGGACAGAACAAAAGTTTGGGCAATGATTGATCTTAAAGGTATGTGCTCTGTTCATCATGACTTACTTGACAACTATTGATTGAATCACAGTCATCAACACTGATACATGACAGGCTTATGGTACAAGTAACAAGCTGGCACTTCATGATTTGAATTGTGCTGACCCACTCACAGTACTGTTCAAGATAATTCACTGGTCACCACTCTCATCACCTTCATCACCCTTTTGTTTGTGCCACTCCTCCAGCTCTTCCAAATACTCATAGTCCTCCTTTATCAGATCATCTCTTGTCAATGAAGCCCAGAATCCCTTGAGCCACGGAACTCCCTCAAGCATCTCCATGTCCGGATGGCTATTCTTCCAGCTGTCTGCAACCATGTTTTCAAATGGCAAGTTCTTTTTGGCAGATAATGGTGTGTCCTCATTCATTTGCTCTGGGCTGATGTCAAATGTCTTTTTCATGATTCTCTTTGACCTAGTGCCCCCTTCTGCAGTTTTGCGACACTTTTTTGGAGGCTGAATGGTGTTTATTTTGTCAGTGTCTGCAGTGGTAGCTTTGTTGTTCCCTCTCATTTGTTGCAAAGTGAGGAAGCACAAAAATGCAACATACTGATTTATATTTAGTGAGCTATAACCATGCCTAGACACGAAGGACTTACATCACTGGATTGCCACTCTAATCCTACAACCATATTTGCCGAGTTCCCTGCTCCTGACTTCATCTGCCTGGTTAATGTGTCTTCACTCAAGTTGTCTTCTGAGTAAGACAAAATGTCCGATGCAAAATCAGTATCAATCATCACAACTGCACCCTCCCTCCCTGTCTCTTTCTCATAGATAACTGCAGTTGCACAATGGCTCTTTGTAACCTGGTGATGTGGGTACATCATATGTTTCACACACAAAACACAATACCTACTGCTGCACAACATGCCCTTTGACATCCATGTTCCTTCTTCTGTTCAGCCTTTTGAGCTTTTGATGTGTCGCTATGGCACATTGCCTGCTTGTGTATGTTGCAAAAATAATCCTTCATGCACTGCATAATGACTTGCATATTGAAGTCTTTGTGAGGTACCTCAGCCTTTAGGTCTGGACTTTCATGGTGACACTGAGAAAATATGTGAGCAGGAACTCTACAGACTTTAGGGGCTCACCTTCTCATTGTTATAGACATGGTCAATTATTTCTTTGATGAACATAGCATTCACAGCTTCATCAATGTGGCCTAACCAATTTAGGTGCCAGGTTTTACCACCTCCTTCCTCACCTTGCTTATCTCCTTCATCACCCTGGTGCATCTTGTAAGCATGACCATCTCCTAACGGTTTTACCTTCATTAATGCTTCTGTACATTTGTTTCTCCCCATGGATGATTCAATCCCACAGAGATCACAAAACGTTGGCTGAATTAAGCACTGCACAGTATGAGTTTCATTCACACAGATAGTAGTACTATTGCTTACTTTTAGGGTAGGGTGGTCGTTCAAGATATGCTTACCCATCACCTTCTTCTGTGGCTTCTTGGATTCAGCTTGCAAAGTCTTGACAATTTCATCAAGTCCATTGACTTGCACTGTGAGTGCATCATTCGTAACTGACATCTGCACATTAATGAGACATGTTCTTTGAACAGACTCCAATAGGTGTTGATTTGATTCATTCAATCTCACTACATCTGCAATGAGGCATGCAACAGTTGAGTTCAAATCCTGAATTTGATCTTTGAGTGTATTGTGAGTATGGTGATAAGGATCCATGCGTGGTGTTGCTGGTCATTGACGATATGCCGAGTAGATCTGCTGAAACCCCTCATGAGAACCACCTCCACTTGGCACCTGTGACTGTGATTGCGATGATGGCTCACTGCCTGTGAATGGTGTGTGTGAATTATGGCCATAGTAAGGAGTTTCACCTTGCTGAGAACCTGAGTTTGACGAGTAGTTGGGTACAGCAGGTCTTATCAGCGGTGCTGGCATTTGTTGCCCACCTCCATGCATATGACTTGGATACTGCCCATGATGGTCACGACCTAGGTCTGGTGACTGGTGTGGGCTTGGAAGATGCGCATGTCCATCATGAAGCTCTGGAAATGATCCTGGTGTATACTGTTCCCCAGGCTATGTGAAGTAAGATATCTATGTCAACAATATCTAATGATCTGCTCACTCTCTTTGTTGTATCTAGACCACGAGAAAAGATGTCATCAGGCTGTGGCAGCACATGGTTTCCAACAAATAATGGCGATGCATGAAGTGCTGCATTAATATTCATCTGGCCTGGGGTGCGATATGCATCTGTCATCTGGTGAAGGTCCTCTCAGTCGATTACTCCAGCACTTTGGCTTGGATTGGTCACAGCACTGCTGGGATGGCATTGACTTGGAGGGGCTTGATCAAACATTGAGGGCTAGAAGGAGTGGGGAGGGAAGGGATTAATTATTTCAGGAAGGCCCGACATGGGGAATGTGAATCCCTAGAAGCCATGGGGAATGCAAATCCCCAGAAGCATCATATAGAAGATGCAATATTTATCTCTACCTTAATCCAACCTCTATTTGTTATATCCAGACATGATTCAGACATTGAGTTAGGAGTAAAAATGGCTATCCTACCCCAGCACACATGGTATAACCCACTTCGGGATTTGATCTCGAATGGTCACTTTTCTCTACTTCCAAGCAGTAGTGATTCGCACATTAGCTATTGTCTAGTTATGCTATGTTTACTGTTGCTACTTCTACCTCAACCCTATCAGGTTAATTTCTCATTTCTGCAGTGAATGTGCTGCTTAAATCACCTTGAAAAATTCAGGCACATATAGGCTATCTGTTGGAAGTTTTTGTACAGCATTCTAATCCATTAAAATGGCCTAACAGTGTAGGCCAATTATAACCCATTATTATATAACAGTCAGCATTTTATTGATTGTTGCACTGGAAGCATGAAAGACTTCAGCAAGAAAATTGTTGAAAAAATAGACCAATCATCTAGTGCCTTATTTGCTCCTTATTTGTCCTTATCTGCCTTAATTCACATAATAAGGAATATTAAGACTGTTTTTTTAAGGAGAATAAGTAGGTCCCTTGCCTTAAACTAAGGAAATTAAGGCAGTCAAAGTAATGTCAAAAAGTGCACTTTATTTTCTACCACAGAGCTGGTCTGAACTCTCGACCATCCAGCTGACCCAGCCAAGATCACATGATCAATGCTCAAACTGTTAAGCAGCTTTACTGGTGGATTATAATACCTCATACATACATATGTCACTGGAGTGGCACCATCCATATTACTAATTAGTAATTATGTCAGGTACCTGATTTTGTTACTAAGTAGTAGAGTGTAGCTATATTATACCACACCAGTGAATATACCAGCAAACCAGCAGCACCTTGGGGCTCCTCATTGTCTTACTAAATATGGCAGCACTGTTTCAGGCCCAATGTGTCAGCCTGCCTACTGCCGAATCCTGCTCTCAGCAATTTCCCACTGTCGTCACTCCTCCATATTGCACCCACCTGTTAACATCTGCTCATTATCTATGATAATGAGCTTAATATATGGCTCTTCCTTGTGTGTTTTTCAACTGTTTTCTTCTGGACCTTTTGCTAATGGATGGCTAGTATTATTTCTTATCACTTAGAAGTGTTATGACCTCAAGAATAATAGGCTCATTGGCAGAAAGATACGATAACAGGGTACCAAGTGACTAGCCCACAACAACTACTTCCTCTGTGCCTTGTGCCTCCTCATCATCCTCATCCACCACCTCATTCTCTGAGCTGTCAGTATCCTCATGGCCAATCTTGCTGGGATACTACAGCAGCGATAAGCAACCATGTATGTGGTGAGTGTTGTTCTTACACTATCTTGCTCTTAACACTCACCATAAGTGTTCAATGATGTCCTCTAGGAAACAGAAACACTTATCCACAATCCTGTGTATGTGTGAGATACATATTCTAGATACTGGATCATCAAGGACTATGAAAGCATCTCTCACTTAAGTCCAGAAAGACTGGTTGGCCTTTGAAGAAGAGCAACATGCAGTAAACATTCATACATTCTCCCACTCTTACTTGTCTCATTCAGTTCTAACATGAATGCTTGCAGAATTGATAGCTAAGACACAGCAACTACCTGCTGAAGCTGCCCTTAAAGTCAGTCAGGCACCAACTAGAGATCCTGAAGCATGTTTTACTGACTATGGTATCTGGAACCACAACAATCATCTTCCAAATGGTGCTGACTCAGACAATGATAAGGAGACTGAAAGCAATGCTGGTGACCAAGCACCATACTCAGAGGTTGGGGCTGTAGGATAGGATGACCCAGCCCTGAGTGCAATGTGCACACAGGTCATCATTTGGTGAGTTAAGTTCTTTGGTTGTTCTCATTTCTCACTGTATATTAGTTTGGAAGGTAGGAAAAATTGTTGTCGTCAAGCACCTCATTCTCATCTCCATCATAATTGAGAGATGCATGTTGCTTGGTCCAGTCAAATGATGGACTTGGCCAGCTCCTTCCTCTTGTGGAAGCACAGTGGCGTTGAGAGTGTGACGAGTGAAATCAATGGTAGAATAGGATCAACATTTCATGTTAGAAGTGTTGGTATCTCAAGTAAGTGTCAAGTATATTGATCTTCTTGTTGACAAGCAGTTATTTGCAGGTTTCTGTGCTGTTCAAACAATCAACCAAGTGCCAGATGAGCTCACCAATGTTTCTCTAATCAAAGTTGGCTTCTTAGGTTGTTCCCCACAACAACCTACTGCTGCTATCACTCTCAAATGTCTCAAAATTTATCATCAAATCTGCCACTGCAAGCCTTCATTTAGTGTGCAAGCCATGGTCAAGGGCCTTTTCGCACTCCATAAAGTGTGCAAATGAGCTTCCTCACTGTCCCTTACTAATTTTACTATAGCATACATACTTTCAGTCATTCTGTAATCAATTCTCAATCGCCTTTGATGCCTATCTCGATATGTTGTGTCATGTCAAGGCTGTTGTCAACCAGGCACTTGGACATGATAGTTTGAAATGGCGGATGTTACATGCTTGTTCACCATGCAGCTATAAGGTATGTAACAATCATATGTTCTTTGGATGCCTGAAATCTAAGAATCATTTAGCAAGATAATGAAGAGCCCCTTGACCCTGCTCAACTTGACAGCATGAATGGGAACAATTCATTAAAGCAAATAGATGGCTTTGGCCATGCCAACAAACAAATTTTTCCATCAGACTACTTGATTGCACCTTCTGACATTGAATTATTCAAAGATGATGTTTGCCTATGCCCAGGCACTTGCATACCTACTGATGTCACTTGTTTAACTACCAATAATGACTCTGCCTGCACTAAGAATTGGAAGACAGCAAATACTGTCAGTGAGAACACCATCACCATCTTCGATCAGACAGGAATCTTTATCAGTGCTTGTTGTCATGGCATAGTACAGACATTGGTGGAGATTCATAAGAGTGGTGAACTGTATGCCATAAACATTTCATACTCAAGTGTACATTATACTGATTTTTCTTCTAGTGCAAAATATACACTAGCAACCACAAGTAAGATTCTTGATGTCTATGGCTCCAATGGTGCCACAGGCTACGATATTGGATGCTCATATAGCAAAACTGTTGCAGCAAGTTTGATATCAACAAAGGCCAGTGCTAAACACCATTGCTTCCAGTCAACGCATTTCATGGTCATGCTCACAATCACCAATGTCAAATTCAATATCATCTGCTCTATCAGGAAGATCTTGGAATTGAAGACTTAGAAACATGTAAACAAATCTTCTCTGCTTTCAATGCTGTTGCACCTGTGATTTGTCATGCTTCTTATTTCCATTGGCTACAATTCATCAAACTTCATTTTGACAAATGGGACTTAGACAAATACTCTAAACTCAGTGAGTGTTTTTCTTGAGTCAAGAGGCCATATATCAATAAGATTTCCATAGGTAAATTCATCTACAACAACTACAAGCAGGCTCTTCATATTATCAATGAGTTGTTGCTTGCAGTTCAAGAGCTCAAAGTACAGCTTGGCATGATGGACACCAATTTTAAGAGATGGAATAATGAGGAATTAGAGTACCTGCAGACCCTCACCACTGAGACCACAGAAGACATTGAGAAAATGACATATGTTGAAGCCCTTGAGTCTTTGGTGAGTGCAGAGTATGTTTTCAAATTCCTTATGTCAGACTAAGTTCAATCAAGAGATATCTTTAGGGCCAAGTATGGGGGTGTCACATCTATTCAGTTTCTGTCCTATAGTCTGACAGTGTCATATCCCATATTCCGGACCTACATCTGATAATATTCCCATGCCTCATCCAGACCTTCAGATGTCCTATCCATGTCTCCAGTCCCCTATCCATCCGGATCCCTGCACCTCTGCACATCCACATCCAGATCCCTTTACCTTTACAGCTAGCCTGCATCATTCATCCTTTTTCCTATTGCCCTAATATTATATCTCACATATCCACACATCTCATCCGGACCATGTCCAATCCAGTCCAATCCAATCCTATCTGACATATAGATACATTTCCTGTGCATGTAACGTATACACAGCCTATCTGGTACTCCTTATTTCTGTTACCTCAGCTATACTTACTACCGGTATGTTTACTGATCCTTTAACCTATGCTTCATTTCCGACTCACATTTGTTAACTTTGCTTATGCTTCATACATAGCCTTGGACCTTTGCTTATTGATCTTTCCGGTAGTCACTTAGTATATAAACTCTTGTATATGTCTTGTAGTACCTCAGTCTGAATATCATATTAGTCCTTGCACTAGATCTCACTCTAAGTCTTCATATCAAGTCTAGCCTTCCAACTTAGTCAGTATCCATCTCAGGCCTAGGGAGGAATTCCCTAGGCCAGAGTTCCAATCCTTCAATCCTCCAATCCTCCAATCCTCCAAAGTTTCCGGAAGTCTATCCAGATCTTTCCCGCGGTCCTCTGGACCTATTCTGCTTCGGACTTTGTCCTTGCAGCCTTCCCTCTGTTTGCTTCTACTTGGGACAAGTCCCAAGTAGCCATTATACATATCTGTATTAGGATGCAACCCCATTGTAATTTCCGGAAGTTCCTCCGGAACTTTCCCACACTCATCCGGAAGTTACTTGCACCCATCCAGAAAGTCCTTCCAAAGTTTCCCGTGCCTTCGGATGTCCTTCAGACATCTTCAGATGCCTTTGGACTTTCTTTGGACACCAATCTGAAATTAAGGGCACATACTCGGGTAAGGGGCACAGCGCACAAGCTGAAGCCAAGCCCCTCAGAATCAGTCCTACCATTTGTGCATGGTCTTAACAGACAGATTTAATGCCTACACAAGGGCTTCACAAAAGTGTGTAAACTGTTGCAAGAGCTCAGGAGGCTGAGCACAGCACAGCATACTGCAGGTAAGTTTGGAGATGAATGCTGTTGATGACCTTGAGCATCAAATGGCATCTTGGCACATGGACTGCATAAGCAAATTGTTTGATTGAAAATGTATGTACTCACTGAGTCCCTCCTGGATGTTAGTGCAACACAGACTAATTAACTTGGTAGAAGGCAAATGATGTGTTGCATCAGCAAATTATCTGAACACTTAATGGTAGGTGTTTGTTAGCCATGGACAATGTGCACTTACCAAAATCACCAGTCACCCATGACTTGAACTTGAGTGCAAAACACTTCAGGTCCAGATGCAAGATCTCCTTGATGAAGGATTGGGCTTTAGGTGTGTAGAATATTTTTGATTCATAAAAATGTCCAACATCACCACAAACAACAATGTAGAAGCCTTCAATGCCTGTTCGAGAAGTAATATTCTCCCACTAACACTCATTCTTAGGTCATATACAACCAGAAAAACTTGTGGTATGTACTTCTTTTTCCATGTTGTTGAACATCGCATTCACTTGTTTTTGTAGTGCTTTCAGATTTGAATGCACAATCTTGACATGATTCTTGCATAAATTATAAACTTTGTGACAAAGTTTTTCCTTCTCAGATACTGAAAGGTGACAATATGCAGTGGTGAGTTCTTCTCCATGCTCTGCGATGAATGCTGTAAGCTTCCACCACTGTCCTACAGGAAGCACTATAGTAAGGTGTTAGTTTTCATCAACTAAGTGTCATATCCCATATATCCACGCTTCTCTTCTGGAGTTTGGACCCTTAGATCTGATCCGGTCTGATACATAGATCTGCTTCTGATCCAATATAGATAAGCTTCCTATTTCATTTCCTGTTCATATAATGTTAAAACACAGCCTAATTAGTATTTTCTTCTTTCTGTTGTTTTGGCTATATCTATTACCAGTATGATTACTGATCCATTAACCTATGTTCATTTCTGACTCATGATTGTTAACCTTTGCATATGCTTTTTACATAGCCTCGGACTTTGCTTACTGATCTTTCCATTATGTCTTATAGTATATAAACTCATGTATATGTCCTGTAGTACCTCAGTTTGAATACCATCTTAGATTCCAATAGTCTACACCCTTGGATCTACCTTTGGGTAGTCTTCACTCTGTTGGTTTCTAGTTTGGATACATCCGAATTAGCCTTATATATGTTTCCGACATCTGGAAGACATCCGGATACACTCACGAGACCTGTCTGGACCTTTGGATGCATTATCAACAGTATTTTGAATTATGGGACAGTACTTGGGAAAGGGGCACAGCATACAAGCTGAGGCTGAAGTCCTTCGGATCCAATCCTGTGAGAGTACGACCTTAACAGTATATTCAAACTCACACCTTTCCAAGTACACTTACTCATATCATGGCTCCCACTAAAGTAAACCAAGCCACTCTGTATGCTGTCGGACTCTCGTCCACCCAATGTGATCTGACATCCATAGTCAATATCTTTACTAGTTTCTCTCAACACTGTGTTTCACACAGTCCAGCTCAAAGCATATCTGACCTTCTCAATTGTGCTGGAGGCCTTCTGGATGATGAAGGACCAGATAATGAAGATACTCCCAGTGGAAATCCTCTGGGTGATTTTGGAGGTGATCCAGATGATGATCCAGACAACAACAATGATGAATTTGATGGATTAACACCACAAGACCATGTCATGCTAAGGCTTTCTCAAGCCCTAGACAACCTTGCATGCAACAATCATTGTCCTATCTTGTCCGAAGATTCCAAAGCCAAGATCTGTGAACCCAACACTTTCGATGGCACTGAGCCTCAGAAGCTCCATGCATTCTTCATCCAATGTGAACTTCATTTTCAAAGCAAACCTAAGTTTTTCCATTCTGGATGGGCAAAAGTCAACTTTGCCCAATCCTACCTTAAGGGTATGGCACTTGAGTGATTTGAACCAGATCTCCTAGCCAACGAGGACAATGATTATCTGGATTGGATGGATGATTATTCTGCGTTCATGCTTGAACTCCAGACCAATTTTGGACCACATGATCCATCTGGAGACATGGAAATGCAATTGGAGCAACTTCATATGCGTGATGGACAATGTTACAGTCACCCCATCATTTTCTCTTCCATTCACCCTGCAGGACTATGCACGCTCTTCTTCATCTCCATCTCTCTCTTCTTTTCTTGACTCTTCACAGAACACCTCAAGGACTATGTATGTATCACCTTCCCTTCTTCTTGATCCCTGTCTAGCTTCTAGACTACCTCATGTTGAGCACAAGGATCCTCTTGTCTCTGGTTTCCTTTCTTGTACTTTTACAAATGTCTCTTGGACTGGTCTGTGCACGATTCACTACCTATTTAAACCCTAGCTACATCTGCACTTCTCCTTAACTTGAATCTACTCAGTTCTCCTCGATACTCTCTTAGGACCAAGGGATCCTATCTGATCTAACTTCTTGTGAGAAGACTCGCCATTATTTGATCACTTTGACAAAGTTCTACCTCTTGTCAAAGCTCCCTCTTGATACCGTACATTTGATCTCCCTTTATTGGGATTGTTACGGAAGAACTATCTGAGTTCATAACAGACAATGCATTAATAGATATGTTGTTGAATTCCAGTGTCTTGCTTCACAAGTCCATGGCTGGGGTGATGGTGCCCTTAAATGCCAATTCTATAATGGACTTCCAGCTCGTATTAATGATGAAATCAGTTGTATGGGTAAACATTCTACCCTTTCAGAATACAAGATCCTTGCTCAGACTATCAATGCCTGATACTGAGAATGGTGTAGTGACTTGTGCCTGCAAATGCCAGATACACAGCTCTATGGTCAATGCAACCTTCCAATCAGTGGAGCTCTTAAAGGAAGAATCTATGACACACACCTCGTGCAACCCCGCACCTTTCATGCACTTACTGTCCATCCATCTGTCCCATGTCCTTGCTGATTGCTGGTGTGTTATACTTGTCTCCTTTATTGAATTAACAAACCCTCAGTCCAGTGCCTGCGCTTACCTATAAAAAGTCTGTTCAAACTTAGGTATATTTAGAGTTGACATGGTTACTTGGTTTGGGAGTGCGCTCGGAGGTGTGCTGCATAGCGTAATCTCTCTCTTAAATAGAGGAAGGACTCTTTAGGTTCTAGGACTTACTTACTTGCCCCTTATCTCAACATACGATAAAGTGTATAGTTCACCTCCTCACTTGAAATCAGTCCTGATCCTCCTATCAATTATCATCTGCACTGCTTCTACTACATAGAATGTCACTTGAATCTTACTAGGTTTTCACCTGAACTTCCTTTGCTTAAGACCTCCAATCTTCAGTCATCTGAAACCGATTTCTTAACTGAAGCACTCCTTCGGTCAAGTCTAGAACACCTTCTTATTTGAAGGGCTTTACAAAACTCAATAACCAGAAAGCTCTGTCAAGCCTTTGTTGTTAGAACTATCCTGGTTTGTAACAAAAGATTCAAGTACTGAATGAACGTGCATATCTATACCCATCCAGAACCTCTGACTGAGCAAGACGGCTAGTGCAGAAAAGAAACAGAAAAGCAAACTGATGTCGCTTACTCCAAGACTCCAAGCCCTGAACCTTGGAACTGCCATACCACCTCTCAACATGTCCTCCTCCAAAGTGACAGAGTATAAGATCAACCACCCACTGATATTGGATGGTGACCAAGAGAAGTCCAGATCATTCCTTCTCTCCTGCCATGCCTACATGGATATCAATGAGGAAATCTACAAGACAGACAGACAGAAAGTGATTTTTATCACCTCACTCATGAATGAAGGAAACACAAGATCCTGGAAAGAAGAATTCTTGACAGACGCATAATTTGTAGACTTGTCCAGACAAAAGGAAGGGTATGGAAGCCTAAAAGATTTCACCAATAGCTTCAACAAAGCATTTGGGCCAGTAGATCCTGTGGGAACTGCCCTCGCACAACTTATCAAGTTAAAACAAGGTCAAGGAGACCTTCAGATGTACATTGCAGACTTTCAACAACTGCTAGCACTAGCAAAGATCAAGGAAGAACATATGAAAATCTATCATTTCAAAAATGGTCTCAACACCAGACTCCTCACCAAGATATTCAATGCAGAGGGAGTACCAAAGAATCTCAACAACTACATATCTACAGTCGTTAATATGGACAATTTCTATGCAAGGTTGCTCTCTCACAGAGCCAGATTCTCCCCGCACCAGCACCAGAAAAAGAACAGGTTTGGAGATTCATGATACGTCCCTGTAAGGGACAGAGATGCCATGGTGATTGATTGGCTCACTGACAAAACCAAACAAGAATACATGAGGACTGGGAAGTGTTTCAACTATCATCAAACAGGACATAGGGCTAGGGAATGCCCCCAGAAGAAGGCACCATTCCCAACAGTCAGGAAAGTAGAAGAGGAAGCAAGAAGGATTGACAAGGATTTTTAAACAAGAGATCTATACCAATGGTAGTATCTCCAGAAGAGCCTGTACATGTAATTCAAGCAATTGGCAAGAGAAAAGAACTTCGAGTCCCCATAACCCTTGTATCATGAACACACCAGAAAAACATTGAGACCAACACAATAATTGACTCCGGAGCAGCTGGAACCTACATCTCTGAGGACTTCGTAAAAAGGCACAATATTGGAACCAAGAAGCTCAAGGAACCCTTCTACATCAGGATGGCTGATGGAAGCTACTTTAGTAGCAGACTGGTGGAACAATATTGCACCTTTATTATCAAAATTGATCAATGAATGATGGTAGGGAAATTCAATATCATGAGGCTAGGGATGAAGGACCAGATTCTTCTAGGAATTTCCTGGCTTTGGGCCATGAATCCTGCCATCAACTGGATGAAACAGACACTCATCCTTCCCGCAACAGAAAAGTCTCTTGAAATAGAGAGCTATGTCTGAACTTACTGATAACGGAGAATATTTGAGGCAGATCAATGAAGCGCCCAAATTTAGCAATAAAGCACAGGAGTTCGCATCAGAAGAAAAAGAGAAGAAAAAGAAGACCTTTGAAGAACTGGTACCGGCCTATCTCCATGACTTCTCTGACATATTTGCCAAAGACAATCTTGAAGAACTCCCTCCAGAAAGACCAGGCATTGAGCATTGGATTGAAACAAAAATCAGTTTTACCCCAAAGACATCAAAAATCTACCCTCTCTCCCACAACAAACAAATCATAGTAAAGAAATTCATCAAAGAAAACCTTGCTAAAGGGTTCATCATGAAATCCAAACCCCCACAAGCAAGCAAATTCTTCTTTGTAGGAAAGAAAAGCAGAGAACTCAGGCCGTGCCAGGATTATTGCTTCTTGAATGATCAAACCATTAAGAATGCATATCCTTTGCCACTCCCATCTTCATTAGTAGAATAGTTATTTGGTGCAAAACTCTTCACAAAGATAGATATATGATCTGGCTATAACAACATTCAGATTCACCTGGATGATAGATGGAAAGTGGCATTTATTACTGAAGAAGGACTTTTCGAGCCAACAGTCATATTCTTTGGATTATGCAACTTGCCCACCACCTTCCACACCTACATGGATGATATGTTCCATACTGAGTTAAATGAAGGCTGGCTCATCATCTATATGGATGACATGCTTATCTTCTCCAATACAGCTGAAGAACACCAACAATGGACCACCTGATGTTCCCATGTATCTAAGCTAATTAGACATGACAGCTGGGCACAATGGCAGGTCTTATTCAGCTGGCAATTAGCTGTAGCCACCCAAATGAATTATTGTTCAATAATTCAAAGCCTTTGAGTGTAGCAAATACTTACTGCTAGCGTAGGGGGGTAGTATAGAGCCTTGGCAGCTTTGGCAACCTGCTCCCGGTGTGCCTGGGAGTTATTTTAATGTATCTGTCCACTAATAGAAATACCACTGGCAGCCAAAGAGCCACGTCACCACTGAGCTCGCTGTATGAGACAGCAAGCTCAAGTATCTCGCCACCATATCTATCAATCAGAGCCAGGCTTTTTTGAACAGGTAGAGAATGAACATATGAACTAGTATTGGGTCACATGTGGGCCTTATGCATGCTACATTAATGTAAATTAAACAACTAAACCTCCTCCTCACTTGTGTTCTCATCAGTCATGTCTATGTATTCTATGCTCTTCGGAGCCTGCATGGATGAGGCTGCAGCTCATACTCGCTTTCTCAGAGGTGCATTCTCCTTTCCCTTGTGCTTGCGTGGCACACCAGTATCAGCACGCTTCTTGTGTGGCTTGCCAATAACTTCTCCTGTCTTTTGGCATGCTGCGAGTTTGGCAGCATAGTCCTCCTGTTGATGTGGGGACATATGATACCAGCGGCATAATCCATCCTTCAGCACATCATGGACCTTCAATAGGGCCTTGAGGTCATTTATACTGGTGGGGGACTGGAACAGCACACCCTCAGGCTAGCCCTTGAGATCAATTGCAAGTTTATCCTTCATGGCAATATCAAAGTTGGTGTAGTTAATGCAAATGTTGTGCTGCTTGGCGATAGTCCCTAAAATTGCAGTAGTTAGTGATTGTGCTGGTGTGATGGAGCAAAACAAAGTACTTAGCCCAGAATTGAGGAGTCGGGTACAAACATGTTGCATATTCTGTACCATCTCATGTTTGTCAAGGTCCAAGTGAATGAGAATATCTACAAATAACAGAAAAAAACAGGAAAAACATACTTTGACCTGCCATACATGCCCATTGTTCCAACTTCCACACAATTTTGTCAGCCTCTGTTTGAAGGACATCTTCCCAAAAGTCCATGACATTATCTGTGCTGAACCACATTGCCTGCACAGTATCATACACATGTCCATGGGAGGTGAAGAGGCAGGTGTAGATTCCAGTTCGAAGGGTGAGACCATCAAGCTATAGAACAGTTAACTAACATTAAACAAAGTGCTGCATTGAACCCACCATCTTGAAGATGTTATCTAACGTTCACTGAACATCTCGGGCTGCTGCAGTGTTTGTTGCACAAATACTCATGTTCTGAAGGGCAGTCTCCACATGAGAGTTGAGTGGTGCCTCCTTGTTGTTGTCCTGCTGTCCTGAGTGGTCTTAAATGATATGTTAGTAATCTGAAGTGATGTGATGGAGACCTGCACCATTCAAATTTGCCACTTCAAGTCCAGCTGGTAGAGTAGCTTGTTGAGACGTGTTGATGGCATGGTTTGCATCTAAAACTTTGTGTCCAGTGGGTAGAGTGGTCTGTTGAGACATGTCCCATGATGCATTGACAGCATGGGATGCGTCTAATGCATTATTTTAAGGGGCAAGAGGTAGCAATGTGTCCTGCATGTCATGGTACTCATTAAGCAGATCATACAGTGATGGGACAGACTGGTATAACAATGGGTCATCCCAATTGATTCTGCTATCGAATGACTGGGAATATGGGAAGGTTGCATGAAATGGACGTCTGGCCATCATGGAAGGGGGATATGGAGGGTAATCTGTGCTAGTGTTGCCATTCCCTATGATGTATATTAGAATTTTTATAAGTTGAGCAATGAATTTGGCTACTTACCTTGCAGAGAGCCACTACACTGGAAGTGGGAATGTAAAATCTGGCAAGTCCATTATGGAAAACTGAAGCACAAGCAAAGCTGAAGTAAAAAATCAGTGAAAATGAGAGGGCAACAACTGTCAACAGAATCACAAAAATTAATTGCTTACCTTGACCAGATTCTAGGACCTGGAAGTCACATGCTTGTGCATGGTAAAAGCATGTCAACAACATGTAAGAACTTTGGTTGGACAGAGGGATGGTGCTTTGAAAACTCACCTGTCATGGCAGAGTGGAGGGCACATAATTTGACACTTGTGCAGCTCCTTTGAACATGCCTGCCAGTATGCATAACATGAGTGGCGACTTGGACATGTCCAATATGATGAGTGATATGCCAAACCTCAGCAACCCTCAGGTATGCATGGACATGATGTCTCAGCATTGGGTGCAGGCATTGGCACAAGATCGTGCCATCTTCCAGCAGAGCCACAGGACATCTCTCAAACTGCCCCTCTTCATCTACTTCCATTTGCTCCACATCACTCCTATCATAACCTTGACTCTAGCCTGGTGCTCCCACCATCCTCTCTACTAGGTGCTTCCTGCATATGGCAGCATGGGTGTTCCAAACATTAATCCAAACCAACATTCCATGAATTTAAATGTGCACCTTAGCATCATGCCCAGGCCAATAAACACCAGCAGCAACATCAACCCTCACATAAACCAGGCCTCGAATATCAACCCTGTGATGAATCCAACTTAGGCCCAGCAGAAGATCAAGAGAGAGGACTATACTACTGACAGTTTAACAAGACTGACTTACTAATTCAAACATTTGCTTCCATACATACCAGTGGCAATGCCACCACATTGTCAATGTGGCTGTGCACAGTACTCCCATATTGAGAGTTGGAGGCAAGGCCACCAGGGCAGTGATACTTAGCACTGCACATTGGATCGCTGGTCTTTGTGAATTGATTAAAATTTAATTTTATAGCATGAGTTAACTGACCTTAGTGATACTCGAGCAAGCATTAAATATTAAGAGTTGGAGGTAAGGGCAGTAATACTTAGCACTGCACAACACCACCATTAAGTGGCTGTGCAAAGTACTCCAGAGGAGTACTGTCCATGCACAGCCACAATGGTGGTGTTGTGCAGTGCTAAGTATTACTGCCCTTACCTCCAACTCTTAATATTTAATGCTTGCTCGAGTATCACTAAGGTCAGTTAACTCACGCTATAAAATTAAATTTTAATCAATTCACAAGGACCAGCAATCAAACAGTCAGCCAACTCATTGCCTCTACTAGATGCCTGGCACTCATCTATGCATCTTTTGACATTTTTCGGTAGATTTTGTATTCTTGGCTCAGACTTTTTTTTAATTTGAATTGAATATCATGACCTTGCTAATCTACGTTATTTGGGACCTTGCCAGACAAGTGAATCATAACAAAGGGCATCAAAGTAAGTATCCACTCCAATATCCATCAATGACAACAGCTCTTCCAATGCATGGACATGCAAACCTACTGTGTCCACAGTGGATACTATTCCATCCTGTAATTGATCTGTGAGTGGCCTGCTGGCATCACAGGCTGCAGTACGCAGGTCTAATGCTTGCTGGAGGAGAATCTTCACCTCTGCAAGCCTTGCATCACATTGCAGTTTGACTGAATCCCGACCCTCTCGATCAACCTCCATCATGATTGATAACCCATGCAATTCCAAGAACTTGCATTGGAGAGTGCCATCATGATAACCTAGATCTAACCATAGATCATCGAGGCACTGAAGAAGATCTTGAGTATTCTAAGTGCAGACATTTGGTGAGATATGTGTGTAGATTTCAACTGAGTGCTTACCATAGCTGCTCCTCTATAATGTCACCATTGTGTGCAGGACTTTGCTTGTTCTTGGACTCGGCAACTAGGAATGTATTGAGTCAGTGCCAAAGTGACGAGAACTGAACAAAATCACTGTGCATAGCTCTCCTTCTTAGTTTCAAGTCAAGCTTCTCTGTGCTCCTCTGCAGTTTTGTACTTGGGATGCATAGTTTGTATTGTTGCAAAGTAGAAGCATAGATTGGATGTGACTGACAGTTTGTGCTAAATGATTTTGCTGTTATTCAGACATGAAATTCAGCCACACTTCAGGACACAAACTTGAGTGCATATACAAGGAACGAATATTGATGGAACAATTGTCATATCAATTTGATAGCATTTTCAGAGATCAAAGGTACATTGTATATAAGAACTCAAGTGCCTAAATCTATTCCATTTATAAGGCCTGATAAGTCCTCCACTTGAGCCCACAAATCATCACTCGAGTGGGATGTAGAAGAGGGTGAGGAAGGAGGTGTCTCTGGAGCATCTTGAGTGACTGAACTGAGTGAAGCAGACTCTGTGGGTGATGAAGGAGGTTGTGATGGGGGCTGTGTGACTTGAGCATTTAAGATGGGGAGATCAGGCTATATTTGATATTAGTACATTGTGTGTGGGTCATTCACAAACGCACTTACCAGAACAGTGATCTTCCGCGTTGACTCTCTGTCTGTCATCCAAGTTTTCTCCTTAATTGTCTTGTTTTCTGTGGCACCCCCAGTTATCTTGGTCCACATTGTCTTTCACTCAGACTGTGTCTGTGTCGTCCGGTTGGTCCAAGTGTGAGTCACCAATGGTTGCAGATGCCATAGATCTAGAAAATTTGATAATGAGAAAACAAAAAAAGTAAGTGGTGTGCTTACCTTGTGTTGACTGGGAGCTCATGATGGAGGGATCAGTCTTCATCGTCAGAAATTGTTAAGTCTGCATCATCACATAGGCAATACATTTCTCAACTCTAAAAAATAATGGCACCCAGGCACCTCAACAAATGACCCAAACATCACACAGGACTCACCTCACAGAAAATTTGCCATGTCATATCCCACTGAGATTCCATCAACCAGGGTCTTCATCCTTGACAGGAAGTCCTAGGTTCAGAACAAATTGCTGAATGAGCAGCAGGTGTAAGTGTGCACAAGAAGAGCTGAATGAAAGGTATGCACTGGCAAACAATTTATTTTGTTAGTGCAATCAGGGATCAAAAAAAACTAACACACTTACATAGTACTGAGCGCAGAGGAAAAGTGCGCCCTTGAAGCATTGCGACTTTGTTGCAATGCTTCCGACTTTGGTGAATGTGGGTTTGATGGGGATGACGACTTCAGCACAAATGTCCTGGATGGCTCTGAGCCAATAGATATTAGCCATGCAGGCGGTGAGCTACAAGAACTCACTTGAAAAATTGTGGGTGACTTCTGGAAAATGTGAGTTGCCCTTGCAACATCATAATCAGTTGTTGAGACTTACCATACCAAAACATTCCACACTAGAAACACAGCAAAGTCTTGTAATTGTTGCATGGACTACAGGACCAGGTGCAACAGGACTAGGTGCTGTACACAGGCCTTTGACACCCAAATGTCAGCACTGACAGACATGTACATGGACTGGCACCTTGTTCATAGCACATTGGATGGGTGAGGTTTCTTTTCTCGCTACTTGGATGTTCAAGACATGAATGGGTTGATTGAGATAAAGGTAGTAGATGTATTTTGTGAGCTTCTGATGATATACTGGCTACAGATTGCTGATGTACATTAGCTGCTGAAAGAATATTGCTTGGTATTCTTTCAACAGATGCCTTCATCGCATCTGCACTCATATGCCAAGGCATCATTCCTTGTTCTCCTATCAGCCCAACAACTGCAATAACAATGGAGGCCCTCAATTTCTATTGGATTTCACATCAGTGCAACCTGTGTTTCTCAATTCAGGCCTACATGAGGACATTATGTGACCTGCAAGATGTGCGTACCTCATTTTTTCCTTGTACTTAATGTCTTAACCTTGCTTTATACCAGGTTCAATTCTATCCATACTTGTCGTGTCAATTTTCCATCACGCTTGACGTTTACTTACAAATTCTTGCTAATGTTGACTCACTGGTTCACCAAGCAATCAGCTGCTCTGATCCAATTTGGCGCCTCAAGCATGCATACACTCGAAGGTGAAGTACCTTTGAAATTCAGCCTACTCTACACTATGGATGGCAATGATTCACTAAAGCGAGTTTTAAAAAAGCTTGACTCAGATGATGACAACAACAACACACCTCCACGCTCTGCCAAACTCCCTTCTATGCAGGCAGTTTGAGGTGACCGGTATTTGTCAAGGAAGTTTGTAGATCAGTTTGTGGCTGACTCACCAGCAGATATGATGGCAGATGAAGATGAGGTAAGTCTTTCTTCATGCCTACTTTATTTACTAACTTGCTTACCTGGTGTTTAGGACAATCCATGTGCGGGATGATGGAAGCATATGAGGGACAAGAAGACAAGGAAGATGTGGGGTGTGTTTGATGAATCCAGGATCTTCATGTCTGCCTGTTGTCATGGCTTCTCACTTCTGATTGCTGACATGGTGCAGAGCGGCAAACAGTAAGTAGTTTTATTTTTTTATTTTTTTCTTGCTGATTTGATTTATAGATCCAAATACCCTCTGGCAGTGGTCTCAAAACTACTGGATACATTCAGGAAGGACTTGGGTGGTGGCTATGATGTCAGCTGCAGATTCAAGACTACACTCAGCCAGAGTTCTCTGGGACACTGTGCACACAATATCAACCACACTTCCCTTGTTGGAGCTTTTCACAGACACACTCACAGACACCTTTGTCAACTTGATCATCTCACCACCTATGTCCATGGACTTGGACTTGAAGATCTCGAAGGGTGTGAACACATTTTCTCCAAGTCCAATGTGCTGGCGGCATCTGTTCATTATGCCAGTATCTTCCACCAGTGACAAGCCATTGCCAACTATTTTTGACACAATAATGATTTTGAAGTGTATGTGAACCTTAGTAAGTCATCACATCAATAGCAAGTAGGACACAGCACTAATATTTGATCAATTGCTAGCTACATTCCTATATAACAACTACAAGCAGGCACTCAATGTGCTCCATGACACCCACACAACACTACCCAAACTGATGGCCAAGCTCAGTGTCACAGATGACAATGTTTTCGATGCTTGGCTGGCCGAGAAACACAGCTACTTAATGTCCCTCACACAGGAGCAGGTGCATATCTGCTGTATTGATTCATGCATGAGCTAACAAGGTTCACTTAGAAAAGATCTTGATGCCATGTCTATGACTTGGGCAGTGTCCATGCTGAGAACTGTACAGTTTGGGGCCCACAATGTCACTTCAACAACAAGGAATGAGACTGCACAGAGACACACAATCGAGAACTACAATAAGGATTTGAAGGTCATACAGGAGCTTGAAGTCAAACTTGGGATCACTCGGAGATGGGTACCTGATGATCAGGAATGGAGAGATGCTGGTCATCTAGTTGCAAATTGCAAGTTGCAATGTGTGCTTGATAACCTTGAAGGTTTGGTTGTTGCCTGAATTTTTGGGCTCTCAAAGATGAGATGAGTGGGAACAGGTTAGTCCCAACATGTTTGCTTGAATCTCGCTGATTTCCTACTAGGTTACAAGCTTTGGAAACACATTGGCAAGGCTTTGCAAGTGCATTCAGCCACAATCCACACAGCTCTTGACAAGTACAATACAGCAGCACACACTGTTTCTCCCCCATGAGCTACTCTGTCATGGGAAGATGTTGTCAAGTATGCCTTTGTTGCAGACTTTGACCTTCTGCGAGATGCACACCAAGACATTTCACACCATCCTTGGGCCACTCCTACAGGTTGACATACAATGGATATGTACTTCAAGATGTGTTGGGCTAGCGAGGAAATACAGTGCCTCAACATTGAGATCCATCACATGGCCACCTACTTGCATGATGAAAAACTTTACTTGACTGAGTGCCAGAAGCAGCTTCAGTTGATGCATCCTGCCCTTGCCCATCAAGTTGGAGTACACTGGAACATACATGCTAGATTTACATCATACCACCTCTGCCACCTGCATGAAATCAGCACATTGCTGGGCTTTACAGGATCAATCACACCAGGTGAAAGTGTCAAGGAAGGTCCTGGTGCAGCTGTGGGTACAGCTGCTGTGTGCATTTCTACAAAGCTCCCCTGTGGGCCCCACTATAATGGAGGGTGAGGATGAGGTGCTGCAGGACCTTGAGGAGGAGGAGATTGCTGATGCAGATGGGGAGGAGGACTCTCATGTCCTGGAAGCCATTATTGCAGGTTGCTGGAGATACATGATGGTAGATAATCATTCATTACATTGTATACTACCTGTTTAAAAAAACCTGGCTTCAATTGATGAATGTGGTGGCAAGACACTTGAGCTTGCTGTCTCATACAGCGAGCTCAGTGGTGACGTGGCTCTTTGGCTGCCAGTGGTATTTCTATTAGTGGACAGATACATTAAAATAACTCCCAGGCACACCGGGAGCAGGTTGCCAAAGCTGCCAAGGCTCTATACTACCCCCCTACGCTAGCAGTAAGTATTTGCTACACTCAAAGGCTTTGAATTATTGAACAATAATTCATTTGGGTGGCTACAGCTAATTGCCAATTGAATAAGACCTGCCATCATGCCCAGCTGTCATGTCTAATTAGCGTAGATATGTGGGAACATCAGGTGCAATGGACTCATACTATACTGGATAAATTACAGAAGGAGAAGCTATTTGTGAAACCAGAAAAATGCACATTTGACTTGGAAGAAGTGGAGTACCTTGGGATGATCATTAAACCAGGAAGTGTGGAAATGGACAAAGGAAAGACCACCAGAATTAAGGAATGGCCTGTTCCAAAAATGGTCAGGGATGTCTGATCCTTCCTTGGATTTTGCAACTTCTACCATACCTTTGTCTCTCACTATTCGGATATAGCATGACCCCTCATTGATCTAACAAAAAAAGATGCATAATTCCAATGGACACCCCTATGCCAACAGACCTTCAACAAACTGAAAGAATGCTTCACCATGCACCCCATCCTTAGAAACCCTGATCCCTGTCGACAATTTGCAATTGCCACCAATGCATCCTTAGTCACATGTGGAGGAGTATTATTGAAAACTGATGACAACGGAATCTACCATCCATGTGCTTGTCTGTCACAGTCATTTGCTCCTGTCAAACAGAACTACCCCATTCATGATTGAGAACTATTAGCAATTATCCATGCCCTCTCTCAATGGTGGCATTATTTAGAAGGACACCCGCAACCAGTTATTGTATTTACTGATCACATGAACCTACTCTATTTCAGGAAAGTGGAATGGTTGTCTAGGCGACAAGCCAGATGGCAATTACTCCTAACTTCCTTTGATCTAGAGCTTCATCATGTACCTGGATCTAAATTGGTTGTCCCTGATGCCTTATCTTGTCGCTCTGACCACAGTGATGGGTCAGAAGATAATGCCAACACCATTCTTCTTCCAGACTCCATGTTTATTCACCTCATTGATGATGATTTACATACCACCCTCACAACAGAAACCCCCCTCGATGATCCACTCTTCTTCTCCATGCAAGATGCTTTGAACAGTCTCTGCCTTCCACCTATGAAATTGTCCTTAAGTGATTAGAATATCTCCAATGGCATCCTGTTCTACAAAGAATGCACCTATATTCCTCCTAATAGCCAGCAGCGCATATTACAGAAACATCATGATCACCCTACAGTGGGTCACCCTGGCCAATTTAAAACAGAAGAACTGGTCAAATGAGAAACTTGGTGGCTGGGTATGGGAGCTTACATCAGGCACTATGTTGATGGTTGTATGGTCTGTCAGCAGATGAAGGTGGATACCTACCCTGTTTCCCCTCCATTATACCCCATTGGAACAACTGCCAAAGACCCTTCACCCAAATCTCCGTCGATTTGATCACTGATTGCTGTTATCTTCCAGCTTCAACAGTATCATGGTTGTGGTCAATCATGGGCTTAGTAAGGGGGTGATTATCACTTCTTGTCACAAATCCATTACATCTGAAGGATTAGTGAGACTTTTCCTAAAGCATGTTTTCAAGTGTTTCGGTCTTCATGACAAAATAATCTCTGACCAAGGACCCCAATTCTTATCTAGGTTCTCCATTGAGTTAGCATGGCTCCTGGACTACTCCTTAGCACCGTCCACTACATATCATCCTCAAACTAATGGGCAAACCAAATGATTAAACCAAGAACTAGAAACCTATCTTTGAATGTACTGTCAGAACAATCCCTCTGAATGGGTGGAACACCTCCCTATAGCAGAATTTGTTCACAACCACAGAAAACATTCTGCAAAGGACGCTTCTCCTTTCTTTATCATGATGGGATATGAACCAAAGGCCCTTCCACACATCCTCCCTGAATTGGATGTGCCAGCTGCGGAAGAGTGGGTAAGAACTCTTCAGAGGATTAGAGAAGAAGCCGTTGCCTGTCATGACATTGCTATGCAACGAATGGCTGAAAGATCCTTCAGGCAGAAGTATCAACCATGGAAAGTCAGAGATAAGGTATGGTTATCCACTGCCAACCTAAGACTAAAACTCCTGTCATGAAAATTGGCACTGAAAAGATATGGTCCATTCCTCATCACAGCTGTACTTTCTCCCATCACATTCATGCTTCAACTACCACCACAATGGAAGATCCACCCCATGTTCCATGCTTCGCAGCTATCATCCTATCACGAAAATGACATCCACAGCCCGAACTTTCCTGAACCACTGCCTGACATCTTGGAAGAAGAAGAAGAAGAATATGAAATAGAAGCAATTCTCATGCATAAAGGGGCTGGGAAGTGTCGATGATATCTGGTATCTTGGAAAGGATACTCTTCTGCCAGCAATGAGTGGATTCCTGAAAAGAACCTGGAAAATGCTGAGGAAACCCTCAAAGCCTATAAGACCAGAAATGCACTTTGAGATTACTCAGTACCTCGAAGATATCATCATCACTCAAATCCAAACTCTTCAACCAGAATGCCCTTCCTCATGTCCTACACACTTCCCTACGAATCTGCCTTTGACACCACCAACCTTGCCACAGATGATGACCACTATGAAGCCTTCATCATCCATGCAGAAGACCTCACCCTCATTGAGGCAGCAATTCTCTGCCCCCAGCACACCATTGAATTCACCAGAGTTTTGTTCAAATGAAATGCATATTCTGTTAACCTCCTCATCAACATCATCTGAGCCACCAAGCTTATTGAATCACTCGCTCACATCATCGAGGATGACACAATTTGTCACAACATTATACACCTACAGAGGCACATATGCAACTTTTCTCTTCATCTTGTGCCTGATGAAGTTAAAGATGATATTAGGACAGTCATCCACATCATCACTGAATGGACAGCAGGGGTGGCTCGCTTGGCTTCTCCATCCCTTGTCAACCCAACAAGCAGAGCCCCTCCCCCATCTTACAAGGATGCAGTACCTGTCTCTAATCCTGATATTCCTGATGAGCTATTGGTTGCAGTTAACCATCTCACCCAGGCAACAGAGATGATGATTGTGTCTCTAAGAAAGGAGAGAACCCAGGAAACACCCGCCTTGCCAACACCACCACCCAGTTCCAATACTGCCATAGAAACAATTGAGCACCTCCCACACCTTTATTCTGCATTTTCCACCACCCATGATGAAATCATTGCCAATCCCAATAACCAGTATCTTTGCCATTACGAGGTATAAGACCTAGCCAATGCTCTGGCCACACTGCATTTATATCCTCCACTTGCTATCCTAAGTTCATTATCCACACACACTTTCCAGGACAGAATTATACCTGTACAAGCATTAGGACAAACCCAACTGTCTACTCCAGCTGAGCTAATCATGGAGGTAGGGCAACAAGATGTTGCCTGTGTACACCCTGTATAACAGACAGAACCTACTCATCTACAAAGGAGTGTGTGTGGGCAATCCCACAAAGGGAAAGGGAAGAAATGAGCCACTAGTGCAGATGAAGCAAGTGCTCAGTCCTAAGCCCAGCCTGTTGCCTCTATATGCCACTTCCTCCAATTCAGATGAGAACCAGGTCTGCAGGTATTGCAAGACACTCAGTCATCAGCAGGTTCACTGCCCAGAATATTACTGCTGGGTTTGTAGAGAATTATCTCCCAGTCATCTTTCATTTTATTGCCCTCAGTATATGGGTGAAACACCCACTTTGCTAACTTGGAAAGATAATGGGTTCTACCAAGAACTTGTGCTCTGGGAGAACACTAAAGACAAAGTGTATGCTGCCCAATGCCAAGAAGAAGAGGCACTTTACCACGCCAAGCAGATGAAAGGAGGAGGTTTTGATGATTTGGACTATTCTGATGATCCTATCTATTACAAGAACATGCCTGAGTGAAGCTGGTGTCTTCATGCTTAGTAAGGGGGTAATGTTACAATTGCCTCCTACTTTTATGCTTACTTCTATCTTTGCTTCTTGACTTGTTCCACTTATATCTTGCTTTCCTTTTCTATCTCAAACTGTACGATTATCTCACTATAGTCTTGGTCCATGCGCATAACCTTCTCTATTTAAGCATGTGTACTACTACATAGAACATCACTTGAATCTTACTAGGTTTTCACCTGAACTTCCTTTGCTTAAGACCTCCAATCTTAAGTCATCTGAAACTGATTTCTTAACTGAAGCACTCCTTCAGTCAAGTCTAGAACCCCTTCTTATTTGAAGGGCTTTACAAAACTCAACAACCAGAAAGCTCTGTTGAGCCTTTGTTCTTAGAATTATCCTAGTTTGTAACACACAGTAACCTTGACTCACCTGTCAATAAGGCCCAACACATAATGCCACATATGTGTCCTCATGTCATTGAGTCTTGACAATTTGAGGGCATGTTAGTTGCTGCTGATTAGAAGGAAGATGCAGCCAGGGTCTCACAGGGATCATCTGACCCCAAAATGTTGCAGTCTCAGTAACAGTAAAATTTAGAACTCAAACAAAGGTTACCTTCATCATTTAATACTAAGCATGTTGCACTGCATTTGTTATCAGTGATACAATTGATTGGATGAATCAAACACAAACCCCGCCAAGTGACCTGATTGAATTCCAATCACAAAGGAAAATCCAACAGCACATTGGCAGAAGGTCCCCCATGCGCCATGTGTATGCCATAGCCATTGAATATATCCTAGTGGGGTAAATTAAAGAATCAGTTTTGTCAATGAATGACCATTATTGTTACCTCAAAGTTGTGAATGTGATAAGTTGGCTCCAAGTGAGTCATAATGAGTTGAGTCAATAGTTATCTTTTTATCCAATTTGCAGATCAAATCTGCAAACTGCAGGGAACAGTGAGGACAACATGATGGTGAAATGTAACATGTTCATATCACTAAGAGTCATAGTTGGTCTGCTAGAGTCACATGATGGTAAACATACATATGTATTATGTAACATATTCACACAAACACAACACACTCAAGCCAGAGAAGTTGTATGGACCATGGTATAGTATGTAGCTAGATATTTTTACAATATTGTGTCTTGGAAGCAATTAAAGGCATGAGAGAACCATTATGTGGGCATAAGCTTGGAGGTTTGAGTAAGCGAAAGTGAGAACTTGGAAGAGTAAACACAAACCACTCACACATAATGAGCTGATCTGTGAAGGGGCATTGTCTTTGGTCAACACAGAGGCACCTCCTTAGCTACTGGGTGATCTTTAAGAATTGGAGGGGAATGTATGATGAGATTGTTGGACTGGCAAAAATCGAGTGAGCATGTAGCTGTTGCTGGTACTGTGGCATAAACACCATGGAGTAATGATTAAAGATAATCATAGTTGGGATCTTTGGAGAATGTGAGATTGCATGAGTAAATGAGCATAGGTGTGATTTCAGAAGGAATTACAAGGCACAGAACTTCAATGGTGGTGTCCACCTTGCATGCCAGTATTGAGGAGCTAGAGAGCCCCTCATAGTCACTAGTCAACCATGGAAGGGAGCCGCAGATGAAATAAATCAACATATATATGAGCAACTCAAGATCATCATGATGACCAGGCATGATGACCAGGTGATTATTGATCAATGCAAACACAGGAGTGCCAGTAAGATGTCGACCTTGATGAAATGGCATATGGGTTTGGGTTTTAGAGTTCCAGTACTCCCTTGCAATACCAAAATTGACAATGAAGATGGTTTTCTGTAAAGCACTGCAACCAACTAAGATATTTTGTGGCTTAACATCACTGTGAACGTAGTTGTGTGAATGGATGTACTCCAGGGATGAGAGCTGGGAATTAAGTGAGCATCTGCCACCAGGACCCACTATAAAACAACTTACCAGTTGGTCTCCAATATTCAGGATGGTATGAAGGTTGAACTTTTGTTTGTGTGTGAGGAAGAGATCATGTAGGGATGGCCCTAGAAGGTTGAGGACTGGACATGCATGCTGCACTCACCAGTTGGGAGTGTCACGTTGGAGTGCTGTGTTGACTCTCTTCTTGACCACACATAAAACTGTGAGATATGTGTCAAATGTGCTGGAACGAGTGGTGCAATGAGATCTTTGGTGTCATATCCCATATATCCATGCTTCTCTTCCAGACTTTGGACCCTTGGATCTGATCTGGTCTGATACATAAGATCTGCTTCCGATCTGATATAAATAAGCTTCCTATTTCATTTCCTGTTCATATAACATCAAACACAGCCTATTTGGTATTTCCTTCTTTCCATTGTTTCGGCTATATCTATTACTGGTATAATTACTGATCCATTAACCTATGTTCATTTCCGACTTGCAATTGTTAACTTTTGCATATGCTTTTACATAGCCTTGGACTCTGCTCACTGATCTTTCTGTTATGTTTCCTAGTATATAAACTTTGTATATATATGTCCTGTAGTACCTCAGTTTGAATATCATCTTAGATTGTCCTCTTTCGGTCCTCTGGACTTGAGTCTTCCTTACTCTTGTCATCATCTGAGACTTCATGTTAAGGTCGTACTCTCATAGGGTCAGATCCGAAGGACTTCAGCCTCAGCTCATATGCTGTGCCCCTTTCCCAAGTACTGTCCCTTATTTCAAAGTACTAATGATAACATGTCTGAAGGTCCAGACAGGTCTCATAGTATATCCAGATGTCTTCCAGATATCGGAAACATGTATAAGGCTAATCTGGATGTATCCGAACTAGAAACTAACAGAGTAAAGACTACCTGAAGGTAGAGCCAAGGATATAGACTATCAGAATCTATCTGAAGTCTCAGAGGGTGACAAGAGTAAGAAGGACTCAAGTCTGGAGGACAGAAAGAGGACAAACTAAGATGATATTTGAACTGAGGTACTACAGGACATATACACAAGTTTATATACTATGAGAATAATGGAAGGATCAGTAAGCAGAGTCTGAGGTTATGTAAAAAGCATATGCAAAGGTTAACAATCATGAGTCAGAAATGAACATAGGTTAACGGATCAGTAATCATACTGGTAATAGATATAGCTGAAAAAACAGAAAGAAGGAAATACCAAATAGGCTGTGTTTAACGTTATATGAACAGGAAATGAATTAGAAAGCTTATCATAAATCGGATCAGAAGCGGATCTACAGTGGCTCAAAAAAGTGTCTCAATGTGTATAACTTTTCATGTAATTACTGTAGTATGAGCCAGGGTGTGGGAATATGACTAAGCTATAAGGAGGTGTCATAAAGCTATACTTCTTGCCTTCATTTGAGTTCCCTATAGCGTGGGAAGCTAATGTCATCATGTGCATATATGGCTATTTTAATTTGGTGACTCATTAAGACACTTTTTTGACTTTCAGTTTGATCAACACAATCTCTATAATTATGATCTGTTATGTAACCTCCTGTTGCTCTAATCACTTCTGCCACTCTTCTAGACATGCTATCTATCAATTTTGAATATTTCTTCCTAGCACTCCTTTCTCACTCTGCTGCAACTCTGTCCTATAGCTGAAATAGCCCCTATGATGAATTTTGATAGGCTGCAAGTAATTTCTTGAATATTTTTCAGAGATATTCAATAGGGCTGATGTATATGGACTATGCTAGACATGATAGAACATTAATATCATGGTCCTTGAGCTGCTAGTAACTTACTTAGACATATACTTAGGGTCATTATTTTATTGCAACATAGTATCCTCCTTATTAATCTATGATTTATGTATGCTTCTTAGCAGACTCTCATCTAAAATAGAGATGTATCATTTGATATTAGCCCTTCACTTCACTTCACACAAAGAATATACACTCTATTACATCTCATACAGTCCTATACCTCTATTTTCATTACTCTACACTTAAGAGTTTATATGATTTTTTTTCTTTCAGTGGTTCACCTGTCTTGTTACAGATGTATTCCCAGCTATCTGACCTCATCATATTTATCTTGGTCTTATCTTATAATATAGTCCTCTTCCAGTCCTCTTTCAGTCCAATACTGGTGCTTTAAAGCTAAAGTTTACTTCCTATTTCTATAGGCTAGGGATAGGAGAGTCCTCTTCTTCTTGATTGTAGCTTTAATATTTATTGCCTTGCAAGTATTATTGATGGTTTGAGTGGAAACAGAGCTGGATATGATGGAATTGATGAATTAGGTGGCCTGAGTAGTATTAGCAGCCTGCCTAGTTAGAATATGGTAAATGTGAGATCTTCATTCATATGAGGTAAGCTTTCAATTTAGTTACTAGCAGCTCAAGGACCATGATATTAATGTTCTATCATGTCTAGCATAGTCCATATACATCAGCCCTATTGAATATCTCTGAAAAATATTCAAGAAATTACTTGCAGCCTATCAAAATTCATCATAGGGGCTATTTCAGCTATAGGACAGAGTTGCAGCAGAGTGAGAAAGGAGTGCTAGGAAGAAATATTCAAAATTGATAGATAGCATGTCTAGAAGAGTGGCAGAAGTGATTAGAGCAACAGGAGGTTACATAACAGATCATAATTATAGAGATTGTGTTGATCAAACTGAAAGTCAAAAAAGTGTCTTAATGAGTCACCAAATTAAAATAGCCATATATGCACATGATGACATTAGCTTCCCACGCTATAGGGAACTCAAATGAAGGCAAGAAGTATAGCTTTATGACACCTCCTTATAGCTTAGTCATATTCCCACACCCTGGCTCATACTACAGTAATTACATGAAAAGTTATAAACATTGAGACACTTTTTTGAGTCACTGTATACATTGGACTGGATCAGATCTAAAGGTCTGAAGTCTGAAAGAGAAGCATGAATATATGGGATATGACACTTTTGATAGATTCTGATAGTTTATATCTTCAGCTCTACCTTTGGGTAGTCTAATACTCTGTTAGTTTCTAGTTCACATATGTTTGGATTAGTCTTATACATGTTTCTGACATCTGGATATATTCACAAGACCCATCTGGACCTTTGGATGTGTTATTGACAGTACTTAGAAATATGAGACAGTACTTGGGAAAGGGGCACAGTGTACAAGCTGAGGCTGAAGTCCTTTGGATCCATGTCTATGAGAGTATGACCTTAACATTTGGTAATGGATCTGTAAGACATGGGTAAAAGGCTCCAGGTAACAGTAAGTACATGCACTACATAAGTATCACATATCACCTTAGCAAATGCTTCTACACTCAATGAGGGCTTGCAAAGCCAAAGGAGGCAGAAGAGCTCAAGGGTCTGAATAGCAACAGTGAATGAGGGTTGGTGGAGAGTGTTGGCTATGTAGCCACAAGATATGAGGGCAATAGATAGTGAAAGACAATCTGCAGATCGTGAGATAGATGCTAATGTTTTGCGAGTCAAAATATCAATGGTGATGACAGTAAAGTCATACTCATTGGTGCAGTAAGCCTGTTCATCCATGAAACAGTGACAATGATGAGAGGTAGAAGTTTTCTACTGGAGGTAGGCATCAATAAGTGAGGGAATAAGTGTAGCCCAGTTAGTATGAAGGTTGTGAAGTTGTTGACACCATGTTCTCAAATCCTTATAGTGACAGCCAATCCAACTGTATACTTCAGATAAAAAGAAAAGTTGACATTAGTGCAGGTGACTTATGGAGCATCTGTATAGTCCCAGATCACACAGACAAATATTTCATTCTTCTACAAATGCTGGGGAAGTGTTTTCCATTCCGTTTCAACATCAAAGTCATCTGCAATAATGTTGGATGGTGTGTCATCCATTGGAGGGGTCTGAACACATTTCACTCAATGCACTGAGTATTTCTATAGCAAGACCTACTAAGATTGAGCTCAGAGATAACAACAATGAGACCATTAGGCTTACCGCTGATATCCAACATGTATTTGGCCTGACCATCATATCTCTCCTGTGCAAAACTGCTTTGCTTAATGTATTGTTCTGAGAACCTCCCATATTGATGTCCTTCCTTGATGTGAATAGCATAGGAGTGCATCATGCAAATCTGATAATCTTCAGCATCAACATTTTTCAAAATATAGATAATATACATCACTGAGTCCTCACTATCTTGTATACTATCAGGCCTTTCTCTAAAGAACCACTCAAAATTATCAGTCAGCTATTTAATAGTACCTTGCATGCCCACTACAGCTATAGCTAGTGTAATTTTCATAGCCTTTGAAGTACTGCTAATCTTAGTGACATAACTGTTTTGGGACTGAGCTAGTATATAAAAAAAGGAACAGTAGAGTTAGTGTATCTGATAGCTAGTAGCTTATAGCTCTTCTTCAATCCTACTGTTAACATTAATAATAGAGAAAGTAGCACCACCTGGATGAAAAGTATGCCAGCCTCTGGTATCATCAAATAGAATAATGACCTACATCTTCTTGTGCTTTCATTCTTTGTTGCAGAATATGTGCATCACACTGCTTTTCTAATATATGAGTATGACAGCAGATAAGAAGTTATAAACATACAAATACCTAAACATATGTTGTCTATATAGCTGCTGCTGTCTTTTCTTCAATCCTAGCTCTCTTCTCATTGTTTCAGAGAACCTCCTGTCTAATCATAGTACCTCTTAATAGCATGATAGATGTTTTGAGCTACACATTACTCATTAGGTTATGACCAAATAAAAAATGACTCCATATATGATATACTAATATCTACTTATTTTAGACAAATTTTGTTATCTTCAGTAGACTCATACAAGATGAATAATGAGAGGAATCACAAATACAAAATGTGTAAGGATAAGATGACATAGTGAGACACTTGTAACTTGTAAGTCAGCTTAGCTAGTCAAGAGATGACAAAGCAAACAAACTAGTAGCACTTCAAAATATTGAATGTAGGTCCAGTGATGAAAATGTCTCATGATACAATAAATAGAGTAAACAGGAAGGTTAAGCAATTTCTTGTGTTTTACATCTGGTTCTGCCACTAACCTACATTCCAGATGTGGTACCACAATAGACTGGTACACCAAAGTCTGCTTTACTAGCACCTGGTCCTCTGATATGCTTGGTGGATTTCTGAATAGATTAGATATCACTCTGAGCCTTTCTCTTGCTCCCAATATACCCCTCAAAATTATCTTCATCCACCAATAAGGTCATGTGATTACCTATTTTGAGATAGCACCAATAATGGGCCCAAGCATATTTAAGTTTCTGGTCTTAAGGGTATTGATCTTTGGCAGTATTGATACTGTTACAAATGTGACATAGTATAGAAAGTACTTGTTTGTGCATTGTTGGTGGGGCTGAATCATTGAGGTGCACATAGTTATTAGGGCATTGAGTTTCAGGACTCAAGAAAAGACTGTGTAACTCAAGCATTCCCTCTCATATAATTTCATGCCAAACAAAGTATGATGTCATAAGATTGGTGAAGTCAGTATCAGAAACACTATTCCTTTGCTGGACAATCTCTAATGGTAAAAGTGAATGTATACCAGAGCAAACCCACCATAAGTACATGGAAGTGATAGATTCATCAACATAGAGAGAGGTAGAACAGTTCACATCTAAGGCCTTTCATATGTCTTGATCTCAGCTAAACCATTAACTAACAAAGGCATGATGGTTCCATTTGTATTAAAACACTTAATTTTACCATTCCAGTCATGACACATATTAAAGGTACCTGCACAATTGCAAGTAATGAGGTAGGCCAACCAAAAATAAGACTCCAGATTGTGATAGAACTCAACTTTTGTGTTTAGCATTGAGGTATTGGACTTAAAGAAAGTGTTTTCTTTTCATTATATCAATATTAGATGTATTAAAAAAAGATGACTTACAGTGCGTGGCAGGGAAGCATACACTCCATGTTCCCACAGAGAGACAGTGTTAAGACCATACACAAAGGGTAGAACTGACTCAAAGGGGCTTAGCTTCAGCTCATGTGCTGTGCCTCTTACCCAAGTATATGTCCTTAATTTCAGAATGATGTCTAGAGAAAGTCCAAGGAAGTCTGAAGGACTTCTGGACAAGTGCAAGCAACTTCTGGATGAGTGTGGGAAAGGATTAGAGGAGTGGAGAAGCAAAGGTTTGGAGGAGCAAAGGAGCAGAGCTCCAGCCTAGAGAATTCCTCCTGAGACCTAAAATGGATATTGACTAAGTCAGAGGACTAGGATTTGATATGAGGACTTAGTGTGAAGACTAGTGTGAGGACTATATGTGTAATAATTAGACTAAGGAAGTACAAAGATTTTAGAGGGTTTATATATTACTAAGGACTTGATAGAGAATCAGACAATGCAGTACAAAGCTATGTGAGGCTGTGAATAGAGCATGTAGAAAATAGTAAATAAAGATGATGAGAACATAGGAAAATAAAGCTGGAAATGAAATAAGGTATGGAAAATGAGTATAGTCTAACTTGAGAAGGAACATACAAAGGGAAAAGGCATGGAAAATAGACATGGGTCAGATCTGGATATTAGAAAGTCCAGAGACAGGTGATTACCATAAGGGGATGAGTACTGATTTAAGGTTTGGGTTTGGATATGAAGCATAAGTCAGATCTGGAGATCCAGAGATATAGATATCAGACCTAGCATCTAGATATCAGATGTAGGAATATAGCATGGGAACATCATTGGATGTAGGTCCAGAATGTGAGATATGACATTTAGGGTGATAGAACAAAGGATGAATGATGCAGGCTAGCTATAGAGGTATGGAGGTCTGATGTACGAAGGTAAAGGGATCTGAATGTGAATGTGTGGATGTGGATGTGCAGAGGTGCAGGGATCCAGATGAGTAGAGGACTGGACACATGGAAAGGGCATCTGGAGGTCTGGATAAGGCATGGGAATATCATTGGATGTAGGTCTGGAATATGGGACACAACAGACAGTAGATTTAGCAGATATTGTTTTTACCAGGAATGTTTTGTATTATCATTGCTGATATCACAATGCAATACCTTGTGACACTTATAAGTGTTATGATGACCTGAATAAATGTTGGATAGAAGTATATCCTTTTATGTATATTATGAAGATTTTACATATCTGAATGATCACATCATAAAAATTATGCAATTGAGAGATTACCTGATATGGACAGTAAGGTGGCTGAACATATAACCAAACAAGTCTGCATGATGTCATCAACACACTAACATAATATTTGAATGTGGTAATTGACTTAGAATGGTACCTCCTACCTTATAATATTATCATAATGACATTAAGTAGATGATTTTTATATCTACATGACATATCCTATATACTACAATATATACACAATATCATATAGATACTATAATCAAAGTCTTTGTGCAACATGATATAAAAATAAGCATTTAATGTGCTGGATGTTCAATTAATTGAGCAGCATGCTAAATTCATCAAAGTATGTCATATCCTTCCTCTGTAAGCATATCATTATCAAGCTTCTCTCATTCATTAGCCATAACTCTATTCTTATTATTGCCTTCTTTATCACTCTCACTGTTAGTATTATTATTCTTAATATCCTGCCACTCCTTCTCTGTATCTTCCAAGCCTTTTCTCAAAAATGTAAGTTTCTAATCTGTGGGTTGAGTTCATGCTGTATACATGCTAGTGTTGTCATTTGCTATAGGTGACAATTTTTACAGCTACAAATTCTTACATCTGACTTGGATATCTTGTTATATAGATGATACCCACAAGGTATAATTTCTTACCAATCAAATACACAAAAATGCTCTTAAGACATTTCAAAGAATAATAATAGCATTACCATGACTTCTACACATTGTCCATAAGTCTTTTAACTCATTGCACTTATAATCTAAAGTAATTCAAAGGATTATATCACACACTGATTATTGCACTATGCTACAGGACATACTTAACCTAGAGGAGATATCACACTTGTATATGGACATTGATGTACATGTGATAATGATATTTTCACCATTCTTTACTCTTGTTCCTCTGTTTAATATCATTTGTCACAGGAAACACTTAAGCTGGAGCAGGAATCACACTCATGTATGAACATTGATATAGACATTATAATGATATCTTCACCTTCCTCTACTCTTCTGGTTCAGTTTAACATCATTCTTTATAGGAAATACTTGAGCCAGAGCACTGATTGCACTCATGTATGGATATTGACATTGACATTGCTACAGTTAACCTATCTTACTTTTTTCTACTTCCTTCAATTAAATACTGTTTTCATTCTGGATAGGAGAATATGTCTATTGAACAGATGGTGTAAAGTGTCATTGACAAAGGTACATGAGTCCTACATATGATATAGCTAAGGAAAACTGCCATCTAATTGCACAATAGTCCATATTCTAGTTAGTTTATCACTCTATATCTCTCCTGCCTCATCTATATGAATATCACATACCACACCCCACTTCAATATTTGCCCAGTTAATTTCTGCTGCTGATATCCACCCCACTCACCAGTTTAGTTTCAATTTCTTCCCTTGTGTTAATCTGAGACTTTAAAGACTTTGGTGATGTCTGAGATATTTTGAAGACTTGGAAGAATTTTGGGACTTTAAAGACTTTAGTGATATCTGAAATCTGAGACTAAGACTTTCTAGACTTGAGGGATAGTACAGCTATTTGACACTTGTAAATATAATTGTTCTGTTCAATTCACTGCCTTTCCTTAATTGGTCAATCAAGATGCAACTCACACTAAGATATGAGCTGCAGAGTTCAAATTAAGTTAAGATATCTGTTATTGAATGGGACTCTGTATATTACCTCCTATACCACAACATAATAATAGGATTATATAACCTACATTCTCAATAATGGATGCTAAGTGCAATCATACATGGCCAGATCTCACTAATGTACCAACACTATGGAAAGCAAAATCAAAACTCAACCTTCTGTTCTCAAAGTTGTCTTTCTTAGAGAAGGCTATGGAAGCATTACATTTGCACATAGATACTGTCAGTCTTGAATATAAGAGGTTTAACTATTCTGCCAAGAGCCAATGTATGTATAGATTGTGCCTTGTTGCATGAAGTATGAATCTAATATTTCCCAGATATGACAGAATTCATGCCGCTAAGCAGTCTTAGCCTGTATATTCCCGACAAGATGTAATATGATATCTGCAGCAAATACTCTATTTTTTAAAATTAATCACAAGAAAGTTGAGAGGAAGGTCAAGAAATCTTGTCATATCTACATACACTACACCCAGATCTATCAATGTCTAGGTGATATAGATCATGAAGTAGGAAAAAAACACTCTAATGATAGACAGATTGGCTGGAATGATGATGTACAGTGACTTGCAAAACTGTTACAATGTTTGGTACTTTTTTAGTGTACACATTATTGTGCCTGTATGCATGGAAATCACACTTTATGTTGGTGAGAGATATTGGAGAGCCAACCCCTGGCTACACATAGACACTTGTGTTACGTGATTTGGCCCAGGGGATGTGAAGATATAGCTATTTTAAGACAGAGATACCATTGTAACAGTTTTGCAACTGTTGATAATAATTAAGGTATTGACAAATATCAGTACTTGGTATAACCTCCTTTGGCTTTAATTACTGCCTCAATCCTCCTAGGCATACTTTCAATCAATTTCTGACACACCTCAGCTGGTATCTTGTTCCATTCCTCCTCAATCCTTCTCTACAACTCCTTCATTCCCTTAGGGGGATGCTCATGCTCTACAAGCCTTCTTTTGAGGTGACCCCAGAGATGTTCCAAGGGATTAAGGTCAGGAGATTGTGCAGGCCATACCATAGTCCTAAATTCCTGGTCATCTAACCACTCCCTGACCTTTTTGCAGGTATGCTTAGGGTCATTGTCTTGCTGAAAGATGACATCAGAAGGATTAAGATCATAAAACTCCAGGGAATTCTGAAGTTCATCCTTCAAAATTTGAAGGTAAAGATCACCATCCATTCTACCATCAATCTTAGCAGCATAGCCAACTCCTTCCCAGGTCATACAGCCCCACATCATCAAAGAACCTCCACCAAACTTGACAGTTCCTTGTACCAATCTGTCACTAAGCCTCTCTCCTGACTTTTTCCAAGCCCATTTGCGACCATCTGACCCTAGGCGATTAATCTTGGTTTCATCAGACCATATGACCAACTTCCAGTCCTCCAAAGTCCAATCTCTATGAGCATAGGCAAAATCTAAGCGGGCCATGTGACCCAGGTGTCCATGTGTAGCCAGGGGTTGGCTCTCCAATATCTCTCACCAACATAAAGTGTGATTCCCATGCATACAGGCGCCATAATTTGTACACTGAAAAAGTACCAAACATTGTAACAGTTTTGCAAGTCACTGTATGTATCTTATGGATCATGATTGTGTTAATCTAACAATGAAATGGACAATAATAGTAAGTATCATCTCAGTTTCAAGGGTGACAGTGACTATATGCACTCTGCTAGGCAAGAAAATGCTATACATTGACAAGATTTCTGGTGTATTCAACCACACTGAAGCTTGCTAATCACTTATTATGATTGACCATAATTTCAAAATTGGCTTACACCCTGAAATTTGAACCTATGCTCTTAGTTTAGTGAAACTGCCAGCAACTCAACTCCAATAATGCTGTCACAAATTTGCCAAAGAGACATTTGGTAATGCCCCTGGTAATGCCCACCATTCATTGAATTTTATGATCATAAAATAATATTCAGCAGCTGAGGAGAACATCAAAAAGTGGTTCCAGTCATATAATTTCAACATACCTAACCCTGCACTCACTGATGCTTGCCTATACTATAAGCCTTATAGAAAAGATCCCTTAGATTGCTTTATAATCATTATACCTACTCTAGAATAGTAGGAAATGGCCTGGTAATATAGTCATAAGAAAATACTTCTTCTCAATGTAATCTTTGGCATTAACAGTGCTTAGTTGCTTCTCATTAGACAAAGTTGCTAGGACAGGGATTGGGCTTACACAGGTCACTAGTGAGGAAAAGGCTATCCAATTCTTAAGCCAAATAGAAGTAATAAGAATGAAAGCAATGAAGGATCAATGAGACACTAAAGACAGAAAAAGAGGATGATGAAGTTAGACTATAAATATGGGGGGCATGTTGTGTAGACAGGCTTACTAAGTGGGTAGTCATAAAGCAGAAAGTGGTGGCATGAGCAGTTGGAATGCTAGTATGGCGCACAAGATAAATTATGGCCTAGGTAAAGGAAATGGATTGGATGTAAATAGGTAGTTCATATATTTTTTGAGTGGGGCACAGACATCTTTCTTAAATTTCAAAGAAAAGGTCTGATATGATGGTAAGTGAGTGTTGATTCCTCAGATGTTAAAGTTGGTATTACATATGTATTGAATATTGGTTCAATATTAGAGTTGAAATTTTCGCCCATATGTAGTAAATACTTCTGGGACTCTATATATAGTGCTTGAAGTTGCAACTGTCAAGACAACATAGTATATAATAGGTGTTTTCATGGATTACTATATACTATATACTCTGAGGACTATTTGATTACTTTGAGTATATAGCTCAAATTTGAGTACACTTTGAAGACTATTACAACTTTGAGGACTTTGATCAAGTAGTGGGGCTTTGACTTAGTATGACTGTGAGGGGACTTTGGACCAATGGAAGTATACCTACTAGTTTAACTAAGGACTCAGTTTAACTTTGAGGACACTTTGAGGACTGATTTTGAATAGTGTCAATTATTTTACTTTAGCTCTATGTATTTCTTCATACACATGTAACTTGCAGATTTACTAATACCATGCTAATTAATTCCATTGCATAGTAATATGAGTGTGAGTTGCAAAAAAAATAAACCATGATAATATGGTGCTACATTCACACTGGTTTAACTAGACTTTAACGAGTATTATAACTGATAAAAATATATTATATAATTCTGTAGTTGGTATCCAGGTAATACATCAAATAGACTTACCATGTATGATAATGTGCATTAAGTCTAACATGCTATAGTCTTCTAGATAGTCTAGATCTAGCATTACAGATTGGGTGTACTTATTTTATGAATTACAACAGCTTTGTTTATGTAAATTGCTGCAGAAATATCCTTACACAGCTGTTGGCTCTTTGTACAGCCAGTCCTTGTACTGTAAGTGCACAATGTTCTCAGACATCTTGGGAAGTAATTTCAGAAGAGACACAAAAACAGATACTATGTTGGCATCTTCTTTGTATATATTAACCCCATCCCTCATAATGCATGGTAGTATAGTTATAGGTCTATTAGACCAATCAATGATTTTAACTTTTTGTAATAGACCTGAGAGCTGATAATAGAAGAAGCCAGGTCATGAGAGTTAAGATTGGGAAGAAAAGGTGAGTGAAGAGGGTATAGAGATATTTTTGACAGATGGCACAGATAGAATGATAAAAGGTTCCAGAGTATCCATCATCACCTCAGCATTGTGTGTTAGATAGAGAGTGGGAGTAGTCATGACAATTTCCTAGTTAAGGAGGAGTAAATTGATAGATATATCATCTGGGGCTGAGTTGAATGGCCCTACCTCAGGATGTATCTTGGGAGAGAAAACATGTTATTTCTTTTAAGGAGGAGCTTATCTTTGGGAGGAGTCTATTGCTGCTTTGATTGGCCTTCTCCTTCTTCTGTTCCTCCTTCTTCTGCTTTTGCCATGCTCACTTGTTTGCTGTGTTCTTACCCTTGATCTTTTGTGCCCTAGTAGGATTGAGTTTCTCATTGGCAAGCCATCTTCTTTGATGTTCATGTTGCTTTTTCTTGATCAGTGTATTGAAGCCTTGGCTTCTTATCCAGTTAGTTATGCTGTCATGTTGTATATTAACCAGGAATTTCTTTAGTTAAGATACAGCTAAGTGTTAGGTTGGATTAAAGCTTATAATGTCACAAGCTTTGCAAAGTCAAGATGAGAAGAAAGTTGAAAGAAAAGAGGTATGAGCAGCAGAGTCAAATAGATGGATTTGAATTATTTGCAGACATTAGGTAAGAAAAGATATAGAATGTGTGCAATTATATGCTTTAACCAACAGTGGATGTTAGATACTGTCATAGATGTGAAGGAGGGGTTTTACAGAAGAAGTTGATTCATAGAAGCTTAGTAAGGAAGGTATGAATATGGTAGGTAGGTCTTGGAAATATAATTGTGTCTTCAAAGTCATAATAGTTCAATTATCACAGTTAGACTGGTCACAACTAGTTAGTGTGAACATAAGTAGTCATTGGTCTTGGAAGTCCAATAATAGTAATTATAGTTCCAAAAGTATCCTCAGAGTCATATTGAGTCAAATTTTTATTGCGTGCTTAAAGTGCTCAAAGTCATAATGGTTTTCAAAGTATTGTCAAAGTTGTGATAAAGTTGTAATAGTCCTTAAAGTGTCCTTAAAGTCCTATGCAGTAAGTTTTCAAAGTCATAATAGTCCTTAAAGTGTCCTCAAAGCTACATATAGTAAATTCTTAGAGTTGTAATAGTCTTCAAAGTGTTCTTCAAGTTATATGTAGTAAGTCCTCAAATATATTTTGATCTCAGTTGTGAATTTAGTCGCCAGTCTTGGAAATCCAGTCCTCAAAGTCAATCTGGGTCATAAAAGTTCTTAAAGTCCAATGATGTCCTTGAAGTCTCAAAGTCAAGATGGAAGTTCAAATGAAACTCCACCTACTGGAGTGAAATGATGGTACATGCATGAAACATATCATATAAACATTTATGATTCAATATTGGTTTACATTGGAAGTATTTCAGACATAGTTACTATTCTAATATATATGATTAAGGTTCAAAGATGTTTAGATTACTGGACTCTACATATATGTCAGTAAGATTAGGTAAGAAACAAGAAACAATAGTGGTAACTACAACATCATTTTAAGGTGGGGTGATCAATGATTAGATAACCTTATGGTTTTTAGCATCATCTGAGGCTAAGAAAAGTACAGAAGGAATTGAACATGATTTGTAACATAGTTCTCCTCTGGGTATTCTATTACATATCTTAGTCATAGAACCTACAAATCAATTAAAATAAGCTTCACAGGAACACAATAAATAAATCTTATGCAATCCCAAATGTCTCCCTCTTTGGAGTATCTCTGACAATCTTGATCTTTAAAAATTCAGTTAAGAAATCTTTATATTTCTGTCTTAACTGGTTTGTAGTAAAAAACACAATTGTCCATATAATATAGTTGGTAGGAATATTTTTTGAACTAACTCTTGTATCACTTGAATAGAACTTCCAGACAATATCAACTTTGCTCAGTTTTGATATGTATGGAGCTATGTATAAAGGTCTTGAGATATCAGATGAGTTTAAGATAAAGGCAACTGACTTATCAGGGTCAGCAAGGTTGATGTCATAGTTCTGTATAGGTTCAATGTGAATAAAGCCAGACTTATGTTCTTTAATACAAGCTATATATGCGCTCTTTTTTTTGGTATTTATTTTAGCAATGTTTCGTTTTGTAATTCGTTCTTGGTTTTTTTCTTTCTATCATCTCTGTACTTCATACATTATTTTTTATGTTTTCGTTTTCTTTTCTTGGACCGTGTGGGATGCGAGTTAGTCATTTCTTGAGTAGTGTTGTTATTTATTGTGTGTTTTTGCTTTATGAAATATCTCTTGTTTGTAGTATGTGTTCTTCATTAGTTGTTAGCTGTTATCTTCGCTTGTCTTGTGCATTTGTGTTGATAGCTTGCTGCTTCTTTGTTTATTTGCTATGTTCTGGCCTTTCAGTCATTATTTGTTTCTTATTCGATTTTGGATTTTTTCTATTGCTGGTTCGGTCTTTGTGTTTTATCTGGCTTGTGTTAAAGGATATGAGTCTGGCTTTATTCACATTGAACCTATACAGAACTATGACATCAACCTTGCTGACCCTGATAAGTCAGTTGCCTTTATCTTAAACTCATCTGATATCTCAAGACCTTTATACATAGCTCCATACATATCAAAACTGAGCAAAGTTGATATTGTCTGGAAGTTCTATTCAAGTGATACAAGAGTTAGTTCAAAAAATATTCCTACCAACTATATTATATGGACAATTGTGTTTTTTACTACAAACCAGTTAAGACAGAAATATAAAGATTTCTTAACTGAATTTTTAAAGATCAAGATTGTCAGAGATACTCCAAAGAGGGAGACATTTGGGATTGCATAAGATTTATTTATTGTGTTCCTGTGAAGCTTATTTTAATTGATTTGTAGGTTCTATGACTAAGATATGTAATAGAATACCCAGAGGAGAACTATGTTACAAATCATGTTCAATTCCTTCTGTACTTTTCTTAGCCTCAGATGATGCTAAAAATCATAAGGTCATCTGGTCATTGATATATGCACTGAAAGATGAGAGCTGATACAAGGTGGGAGGTGATAGATTTGATGCTGATTGATCGACATGTGATGATTTAGGGACTAAGGTAGCTAGTCAAAGTCTATACTAGTAGTCATCATACATACTTCTCTATCTATCATATGTATACCATGCTTTTAGCTGTTTCTTTTCATCCTGTCATTCTCTTTAGCTTGTTCAAAACTACTGTGACTTTTTTGAGGACTTTAAGTATATAGTGAGACTTTGACTTACTGACTTTAAGGACACTTTGGGGATTGTTATAACTTCAAGGACTTTGAGCATGTAGTAGAACTATGACTTTGAGAACACAGTTATACTTTTAAAACTTACCATATTTACACTTTCCTCACTAAGCTTTTGAGAATCAAATTTCTATAAAATGCAACACACCCATATCAATATCATTCTCAAATGTCTACTGCTAGTTGAAGCCAACTGTAGCATAAATATGATGTAAATTATTTTAGAGTCAAATATATATTTTTATAACTTAAATGACAAGATTTGCTAAGTCTAGCAGGTCATTAAGCTGATTGAAATCAGCATATAATTAATTACATTATGCAGAATACTACACAGTGGAATAAAAAAAAACACAATATTAGTGCTTCATAAGAGCAAGTAATGTGTAAATAATACAAAATTATGGTTGGTTAGTGATATAAGGTTAAATAAGGTCAGAGGTATTAAGAAATTTGAGTAAGTAAGAATTCATCTATACCTAGATATACTTTGGCCTTAAACTTCATTCATAGTTTATTCAACACACACATGTTACACCTCTCTCTAACTACAATATATAATGAATATATATAGTAAGAGCTCCATGAATCTATCAGAAACCAAGTACTCTATCAGAACATGACCAAGTACCAAAAGAAGTATATAGCTGTATTTAGTATAGAATCAACAAGTTCTCACTTATATTAGATAAGAAGACCAAGACAGAAGATCATTTATAAGGTACTAATATCAGCAATCTCTTATAGAACCTGTATACAAGCTTGTGCATAGCTTTTGGATATGAAACACCTTAAGACCAATAATTCACTAGTAAAGAATAGACTCTATGATTATAAAGAGCTTTTAAAGGAGTACTAGTATCTGGAAAATTAGGAGCTTCTGAGAGAGAATATACATTAGATTAAGCTCAACCTAAACCACAGGATTTGAAATAATCAGCTTACTCATACCGAAAGACAGCACTACATACATCATCTGTGAGCTATGTTGGAATACAAAAAAACAAAGCTCTAAAATCATACTAGAGAAGCAGGAGATAGAAAAAATATAGCAAAAGGTGAAACTGAATAAGTTGAAAGCATTTAAAGATGTACAATATACCATGAAGTATATTATATATAAGGAATTACAACCTAGTGATGTGAAACACATACTAACCAACATTACTACTATACTTGAGTTATATAATCAATATCCATTTTAAGAAATCTAGGTGAAAATTCTTTCAATGATATTTGTTACTATAGAATATAATTGTTTGATTAATAATAATTTAGAGATTTTGTGTAACATTTCTCTATAATATATCTTGTTTTACATATAATTGACATTTATAAAAAATATCATCCTTAATATACTGCTCATAAGATTTACCAAAGAATCACAAAGAATGTCCTCCTTTAGTTAAATCACTGGCATTTAGATATGAATTCCAATTTAATATAAAGACAAATCATAGTAGTTGCAAACACTTTAGCTTGCATAGTAGGCTTATGGGTTCTAGACACAGAGTGATTTTCTCTAAGGATTCATCAGCAAATTATATGCAACTAAGAATGTGATAAGTTTACCTTTATATAAATTATATTGTTTAGACATTGCTGCTATAGGCATTAATGTTGCAACAGCTTTAGATGTCATTAAAGTAATGAGAATATCAGTTCATAGAGGATCATTAGTTTTAGAGTATTAGTATCCCACATTTTGCTGTAAAAATAAAAAGTGAACTCTGCATCAGAAAACCTATACTTTTCCTATTTATACTTACTCATCTCATTACCTGTTTCATTATTAAGCATACATCTGTTGATGTATTTAACAGTGTATATATTCCTTTGACAGAACCAAAGGCACACTGTTTTCTTACTTAAGGTATCTTATATAAAATGAGTTAAAAGGCAATAATACTACAATTACACTTGGTGAAATAGTGACATATGAAATCTTGCTTTCTCCATAAGGGCTGAAAATGCTTCTTGTACTTCTGCTCCTTTATATATCTGTGATTACCTATTCAATAGCACTATATCTATAATAAAAGCTAAAGAGCTTTCTAAAAGAACTTGTTTAATGACCTTAGCAGTAGGTGCTTTGAGAGGTTGTCCTTTCATATAGTATGATAAATCATCCCTTGCTAGCACAATATACTTAAATCCTTGGGCTAAGAGCATATGCATACTAGGGCAACTAATGAATATAGACTGTCCATTTGAATATATGGCACACTAAGACTTAATGTTAGGATAAGGTCATTTATAATAGAAGGAACAGAGTGATCTTCTTCTCATAGGTCATTGCCAGTGAAATCTCTATCTAACAGGATAGAGGAAATCAAATATACCAATTTTGTTGTGGATTTTCAATAACAAAATTGGGTAGAATCAGGAATTAATAAGAATTGTTGAAGTGGCTCTGGAGCTGCTTTAATGATTCATTTCACCATTAATTCACTACTATCTTATTGCTATGTTTAAATTTGTAAAATTTTACATCAAAAAATATCACAAAGAAACATACTATCTCTTGCACACAAATTGAAAGCTACTACCATCTCTGTAACACCAACAGTCAATATGGTATCATGAAAATGGAGAAAGAACACTGGACTGACTGGCTGAACCAAATCACTGGTAATGACAAATTGATAACCAATAAGTACATGACTATGAAACCTATAGATAGAGGCAAGACATGTATACTAACTCTCTACATCAAAATACCTCAGGAACCACACAAGATGCTGCTGACAATAATGCAAAGAGCAAAATATATTACTGAAGACCAACTTTTATGAAATATCATCAAACTAAGTTCATACAAAGCCCCTAGTCCAGATGATATCTGTAACATTATATTCAAGAAACATCTAGCGCTACTTCTCAATCACCTCCTTCACCTATTCAACTTAGTGTTCATCTTATGAATTTATTATAAGCCATAGAAAGAATTCATGATTGTTGTCCTATGAAAACCTGAAAAACAGACTATAGCAATGAAAGTGTATCATCCAATAGCTTTTATCAATACTATGTGCAAATTGCTGACTGCAATTGTAGCTGACCAAATGACTTACATGTTAGAACATCATCACCTCCTTTCTACCATTCACTTTGAAAGTAGACCTAGCCAATTCATAATGGACTCACACCAATTATTGGAGACCATCATCAAGAATGCATGAAGAATATGTAAAGTAACCTCAGCCTTCTTTTTAGACATCAAAAGTGTCTCTCCAAGCACCATAATAGATTAACTACTACATAATATGAGAATATGAAGACTTCACAAAATAAGTCCTACATAACAGATACACTCAATCATGATTCAATGACTTCACATCTGACTAGATACTGGTAATGAATGGAATAGGGCAAGGAGATCCATTATTAATTATATATCATCTATAATACTAACCTAACAGATATAGCCAAGAAATATAAGGCAAAATCAATAAACATCAGATCTTTAATCAAGAATTCAGGTAAAAAGCTCATATTGACTATACAGTTGCAAAAAAAACTAGCTACATACTTTAACTTCACATCTTGCATCTACCTCAATGAGCATACTACTACAACTAATATGTTGACTATATTAAGCTGTAGCAACTCCCAAGATGCTTTATGTAGCAGACATATGGTTCCTCCAGCATTCTAAAGCAATTCAGACAAACTCTAATATGGCTTATATTTATAGCTAAGTGTCCAATAACTGTTCAAAGACTGGTGGCCATCACTATTATGAGAGCAATATGCACCTCTGCAATGGATATCCTTGAAGCACATACAAATCTACTTCCAATCCTTCTCCTGCTCCAAAATACATATTACAGAGTTACAATTTACAATCCATATAGCTACCCACCCTGATACTCACCTACTACATTATTCCATCAGATGAGCTGCTAGCACTTAAGTCCTATACCCTCACACCACTCTGCATTGCCTTATGAAATTCTTTAGAATCAAACCCAACAACATTGAAATACTCATCCACACCTGCCAGCCCCCTTCCACATCATGTCCCTACAAAGTCCATATCACAAAATCAAAAGAAAAAGCCATTTAAGAATCACTACTAGACCAGATTCAAGTCTTCTGTGATAGTTCTGGCCAAAATCATAGAATTGACACAGTGGCTGTTTTAATATGTGAAGGTAGACACCCTAGGATATTAGTGGATGCTTTTGTACCCTGTGGAGAGCCACTAATGAAATTCACCTCAAAACAAGAGCTACTGTTAGCCTTTCATGATTTCATAGTTAACAGGTTTCTTTGAGTAATTGAATATGAAATTTCATGCTGATCACTTTTTTAGCATACAAGGCAATGCTCACAGTACATATTCTATATAGAGACCTTAGCCCCAATAACTTTATCAACTATGACAATTAAACATTGCCTCAGCAATGCTATCAAGTCACTATTTAAATTTCCATTAAATTATTTTTCATGTACAATAGCCCACAGGCCTATATATCAAACTCAAAGATGGAATAATCATAATGATTAATCTCCTCAGCTCAAAACAGGTAGAATCAAAGGTCAAGACTAGTCAAATGCTTTATTGTAGAACTCTTAACTCAATATTAAACCTACTATCAAGGAACTCACTTTGAGTATCCAAATAGACTCAGGAATAGACATCCTTGAATTTACTACCAAGCTTCAACAGCTAAAGCCTAAGTAAGACAATATGAAGCAGTCCTCAGAGATTTAGAAATGCAGTAAGGTCTCTGCTTAGTAGGCATAGCTTTCTTGCATGAAATCTCCAAAATAAATGAAACACTTATAACATTAGGCCACTATAAATGGTTCTATGAAATCATCAAGACCAGAGCATAGTCCAGTATTATGAGTTGTAATTTTGTTCAAGGGCTACAAATTTTAGACTATCCTTAGCTTTCCATTCTTTTTGATCTTATAGAACCATCATGATCTGTATGCAGATTGACTTGCTTCATGGACCCTTGCATCAATTTTGAGCTTGAATTCTACTATAACTTTGCTTCATATCTCCAGTAGAATTGGAATCTTCTTATATTCCCATGGGATGTATGGAACAGTAGGAAGGTAGATGTTTATTCATCAATAAAAACACTACTTTATTGCAAATGTTATCTCTCTATAGTGCATCAACATTTAATTAGTGTATATCACATCCTGTATTCCAGATTTAGATCTATAACATATCTTCTTTGGATCTCCAGACCCAACTGACTTCTATTTTCTATGTGCTTAGCTGTATAATAGGCTTCTCCAATTCAGCTGACTAAGTCCAACTATGAGTGTGGGTGATCTCATATAGGTGAGTATATTGTGATGTAGATGGAAATAATGTACACATATATATGACATTGCAGTGCTTGTGGTGCTATAAACAGAGGTAGCAGTTATCATTGGGAAGGTTCATAAGGGAGAGGTATGTTACTGAAGTTTGCTTTTAGTCTACTGATAGCACTAATGAATTAAACTAAGTGAAGCATAGTAAGAGGGTCAGACAGCAGGAAGAGGATAGAGGAGGCCTTGTAGCTAAGTGAGCACACAAGTCTATAACATTTGTGTTGGTATTAAGGGCAGGTGATGAGGAGGTGATAATGTATAGTTTCTTCACCTTATGGACAATGTGCACACTATGAGCTATCAGCTTTTCCAATGTGGTGCAGGTGCTTGTTGAGAGAAATATAGCCAGTACAAAGAGACATATATAGGCCAGTGAAACACTTTGGAAAAGCTGTAGTAAGCTTGAGAATTGATCTATGTAGCAGGTTAGGGTCCAGCTGATGCATATATGCAAACCATAGTAATTTACTTCAAAGGTATTTTCAGCAGGTGTGTGCATTCTTGCAGTGAACCTCCTTAAGTGCTAAGATGCTTAGGGACAGAGTATCCAACTATAGGAAGTTGGGCAAATAATGATATGGGCTGTTATTCTAGGTACTTTCTGCTGCAAATTTGACATGCTTGTTAGCTTTCTCATTCCCATGGACCTAGCATAGCCTGGTATCAACAGACAGTCACTGCAAAGTCTATGTGATCCTTTATGATTTCTTCTATTATTCTGCAAAAATGATCTGCCAAGTAGGATTCTGGATGCAAAAGGAAACTCTCACCAGACTATATGAGCTAGGATTAGTGTTTCAACCTCATCTAGTATGATGGTATAGTGATGGGTGAGTCCATAGAGAGAGGAATGGTGCAAGCCAATAAAGTAATATACAGTCCTACAAATTAGGAGGTAGAGGGGATGTATATTGGGGTGGGCAGTAAGTCAGCTGATAGTACAATGATATACATTCTATAGGAGTAATAGAGTGGAAAGAATGTTAGCATGGGCCTCTAGAATGTTAGTCGCTATGGTTCTTATGGCCCTTGTTAAGGTTGTACTCTCGTAGGATCGGATCTGAAGGACTTCAGCCTCAGCTCATGCACTGTGCCCCTTTCCCAAGTATGTACTGTCCCTTATTTCAAAGTACTAATGATGACACGTCCAAAGGTCCAGACGAGTATCGTAGTATATCCAGATGTCTTCTGGATATCAGAATTGCATATAAGGCTAATCCGGACATATCCGAACTAGAAACTAACAGAGTATAGACTACCCGAAGGTAGAGCCAAAGATATAGACTATTGGAATCTATCCGAAGTCTCGGAGGATGACAAGAGTAGGAAGGACTCAAGTCCAGAGGACAGAAAGAGGACAAACTAAGATGATATTCAAACTGAGGTACTACAGGACATATACACGAGTTTATATACTAGTAGGCATGACAAAAAGATCAGTAAGCAGTATCCAAGGCTATGTAGAAAGCATATGCAAAGGTTAACAATCATGAGTCAGAAATGAACATAGGTAAATGGATCAGTAATCATACCAGTAATAGATATAGCCGAAACAACGGAAATAAGGAAATACCGAATAGGCTGTGTTTATATGAACAGGAAATGAAATAGGAAGCTTATCTATATCAGAATGGAAGTGGATCTATGCATCGGATTCGATTGGATTGGATCTAAGGTCCGAAGTCCAGAAGAGAAGCATGGATATTATGGGATCTGACAGCTCTAGTGATTGCTATGGCTGTGAGCTGCTGAACTAATGATAACTATTGTACAATGCCTATTAATTCTCTCTATAGTGTGTCAGTCCTGGCATGGAATACTAGAGGTCAGTAGTGTAGAGCATCTTCAGGACTGCAACAGCCTAATATAGCTGTCACATCAGTTATATGTAATAGTATTTCTTTGACAGTAGAGGAGAGGCAATACAGTTGGAGTACATATGCAGTCTTGTGTGCCACAGTATTAAAGTCTGTTCAGCCAGCAAAATTTCAAGAATTTTAAAGATGAAATTTGATTTATAATCATTTTGAATATTCTGAATTAGTGTGACAGATGTGACAGAGCTTATTAATATACCATCATGCAGTCACTTGACAGACTCGTTCTTCCTACCTCCATAATATATCATTCTGCTATATGAGGTGTGGCAAGAAGGATCAGGATATCATACCTAAATTGAAAGAATGATGTTTTTGGAGTTCAGATGATGAATCATGGCTAATACAATATATCACCATGCACCATGCTAAGGGTGGCAAAGGGCTGAATTTTAACAAGATGTTTTGGGCTGCTGTTACCACCACAATGACTGACTTGGAGCCTATCAGGAGTCAGAGAAAGTACTTGATGCTACTGAGCATCTAGACTCTTATGTCCCACTGGTGCCAGATGAACCACCCTCTTTGATTCAATTCATTCCTTCAGAATAGCTAATGCTGTTTACTGAAAGTAGTGAGCTTTCAGAGGCTTCTACTGCCTCCTCCACACCAAGTTCATTGAAGACACTGAGCAAACACAGGGCCATAGCTGATAATAATGTGTCACAGGCCATGGGCCACCCTCCTAATTACACCAAGACAGTCCTCAGCAGCACATCAATATTGAAGTCAGTGAAATTGTAGTACCATGGCATCTCAGATGCCTTTGACCATATGAGTAATGAGATAACTCTGCTACTTGTACCTCTTTTCTTTCAATGTTTCTCTCATCCTAACTCTGCAAAGCTCATAATATTATGAGCTTATATCCAACCTGACACTTAGCTATATTTTAACTAAGGAAATTTCTAGTTGATATACAATGCTATAGCATGACTAACTGAATAAAAAGCTAGGGCTTCAGCATACCAATCTTGCTGATTCCAATCTAACTAAGGAGGAAAAGCAACATGAACATAAAATAAGATATCTTGCCAATAAGAAGCTTGATCTTGTCAGGGCATAAGAGATCAAGGATAAGAACATGACAAACAAGTAAGCATGGCAAAAGTGGAAGTAGGAGGAAAAGTGGAAGCAGGAGGAAAAGAAGAAGGAGAAGACCAATCAAACTGGCAACATAGACTTCTCAAAAGAAATAGCATATTTCCTCTTTCAAGACACATCCTGAGGTAGGGCTGTCCAACTCAGTTCCAAATGATATACCTATCAATCTACTCCTTCTTAACCAGAAAATCATCACAATTACTCCTACTCCATCTAATGCATGATGCTGAGGTGATAATGGATACTTCAGAACCTCTCATCATTCTGTTTGTGCTATCTGTCAAAAATATCCCTATACCCCCTTCAGCCACCTTTTCTTCCCTTACCAATCTTGACTCTCATGATCTGGTGACTTCTATCATTGGCTCTTAGGTCCACAAAAAGTCAGAAACCAATGATTGGTCAGATCTACAACTGTACTACCATGCATTATAAGGGATGGGATTAATATATGCAAAGAAGACACAGTATCTTTATATCCCTTCCAGACTTGCTTCCCAGGATGTCTAAGAACATTTTGCACTTATAGTATAAGGACTGGCTGTATGAAAAACCAATAGCTGTGTGAGGAGATCTTTGCAACAATTTACATGAATAAAGCCATTATAATTCAGAAAATAAGATCATGGCATGTCAGACTTAATGATCATTATACATATCCACACTACTAAACAGTATATTCTTAATACTTAACAGTAGTATCATCAATAAAATGAGCAAAAAAAATGGGGCCTATGGTAATATGTTTATGAGGGGACTATTACCTGGACTAACCTCTCTGAGATAGCCTCTGACCTAATTGATTTGTACTGAAATCAGAAAAAATTTAGGAGATTTGGCATGGAGAGGTTATAACTCTCTTGCCTGGTGATATGCTATGAATACAATGTCATTTTATAACAATTTTTACTTACAATTACAAGCATACAACCTCCTAGCCAAGTCTATGCAGTTTATACACTAGTATCTTTGTTTGCTACTAGAGGGCATTTTGATATTTGTGAAACAATGCATCTAACAGAGCTTTTCTAATACATAGACCATAAGCAAGGAAGAACCCTAATAAACCAGATATATGAGCACTCTCTGAAAATATTCCAGTGAATGGTAATTAAATTACTATGTATATCGCATCACATCAGTGAGTCTATTTCTACTTGCACTATATTGGACACCTTCAACATCAGTTTCAAGGCTCATACAGTAGGCCCCTGATTGTGCTTTGTACCATGGTTTTGGATTGTAACAAATATGTTGCTGCTGGCACTAAAAAGCCAAAGCTCAAAACTATTACCACCAAACTAGTGCAAGACATTGTCAACACAATCATAAAGCATTTCTGGAAGGACCTTAAGAATGCAATAAATGTATATCAAAAGAAGCAGACAGACAGTAGTAATAGCCAGATGCATCTAGGGCAGCCTATTAGCGAAGAAGAATTACTTGTTTGAAGTGCTTCACCATGCTGTAATATTACTAGATATATTATATATATTAGATTTTAGATGCTGCATAAATACATAAATACCAACTATGGAATTATACAATATATTTTTATTGGTTGTAGTACTTGTTAAAGTCTAGTTGAACCAGTGTGAATGTAGTATCAGATTATCATTATTCAACTTTTTTTGTGAGTCACTCATATTACTATGCATTAGGATTGATTAGCTTGCTACTAGTAAATATGTGAGTTACATGTGCACAAAGAAATACATAGAGCTAAAGTAAAATAATTGATACTATTCAAAATCAGTCCTCACAGTCAAACCAGGTCCTCAAAGTATCCTCAAAGTCAAACTGGTAGGTAAACTCTCATTGGCCCAAAGTCACCTCACAGTCATACTAAGTCAAAGCTCCACTACATAATCAAAGTCCTTGAAGTCTAGTAAGTCAAGTAAGTCCTCAAAGTTAAGCTATATACTTAAAGTAATTGAATAGTTCTCAAAGTACATAGTACATAGTAATTCATGAAAACACCTATAACATACTATTTCATCTTGACAGCTGTGACTTCAAGCACTATATACAGAGTCCCGGGAGTATTTACTATATATGGGCAAAAAGTTCAACTCCAATGTTAAACTTATGTTTGATGCATAAGTAACAACAACTTCAACATCTGAGGAATCAACACTCACTCGCCACTACATTAGACCTTTTCCTTGGAATTTGAGAAAGATGGCTGTGCCCCACTTAAAAATACATGAACTACCACTTCTAGGAAATACATGGACTACCTATTTGCATCCAATCCATCTTCTTTGCATAGGCCATAATTTATCTTGTGTGCCATCACTCATTGAATATCATGTATGCTACAGTGAAACAAAAAAATGTAGACATGTTGATGCTAGATCCCAAATAACTCAAAGCCTTGAGCTTGACTCAAGAACTGGACAGTTTTTTTCCTCACTGGTGACTTCACCAGGCCATTTCCTGCTGTTCAGGAGTAGACATAAAGTGATCTGAGGGGTCTTCTTCACAAGGCTTGTAGTATAGGCAAGCATCAGTGAGTGCAGGGTCAGGTGGGTTGGGATTATATGACTGGAACCACTTTTTGATATTCTCCTTAACTGCTGAACATTATGGTATACAAAGTTCAGTAAAGTGTGTGCAATAAAGGAATATTGTTTCATGATCATAAGATTAAACCAATGGTGGGTTTGCCAGGGGCATTACCAAATATCTCTTTGGAAAATTTATAGCAGCATTATTGGAGTTAAGTTGCTGAGACCTGCAGTCTTTGTGGCTGATTGGGTATAGCAGCTATATTAAGTTCATTTAATTTATTACTCTCAGTGCTGTTGGCCTCAGGGTCACTGTCTACCTCCATTTGGTTACTCAAAAGCTAAGCATCACATAAAGCTAAAGAGTTCACCATATTAGTTGTGATGGAGTTGAATGGTGGTGCAGATATAGACATAGTTAGAGGGATCAAATGTCTATCATAGAGGATGATACTCCCTTCTTTTTAAAGCTAGAGAACTGTTCACATAAAAAGACACTTCATTTGACCTATAGGTGGTGGTAGTAGTAACAGAAAATAGAGGTAGCAGTGGGAGAAGATTCTATCTAGGTCTTCATATCTTTACTCTTGTATTAGTATCCATGTAGGGAAAGTGTGAGGAGTGGTAAAGTATATAGTTAATTAACTCTGTTAAATCATTAACTTCATGAGTAGGATGAGTAATAGTATAGCAGGCTGAGGATCAGCTCTAAGGTACAGTGTCAATGTTGTCTATATTACACATACATTAATCCCTACCATCACACTAATAATAAGTACTATGCAACAGAGAATGTGTCTTAGCTAATACAAGCTGGAATCAGGTGCTACAGTTAGCTAAGCTAGTTAGTATTATTTAAATTTCTGTGTGGGATTAAGGAGTAGCCTTTGCTAATGTTTTTCTCTCATAGAGAAAATTTCCATAATAAGGCATAAGGTGGTTGCCTTGTGAGTATTGGTCTACTAACTTGTAAGAAATGATTATGAGAGTAAGATTATCTTGTGAAGCAAGGTCATGGTGTTGTTGAGATAATCTGTCAGTCACCTGATATGCACATGATGCTGTGCAATCACACAAACAAATATCAACACAATCATATGAGGCCAGTGAACCCCTTATGATAGAATGATACAAATACATCAACAGAGTCATACAAATACAATAATCCCAATTGCCAAATGTGTTTTGAACGACAACAATGCAAATACAAATTTTGTAACATAACTTTTTAGTCCTTGGAGCCACATGTGATAGATGCAATGGTCTTAGGCTTTTTGTGAGGCAGTTGTTCATCATTGGCATCATTTTCCAAATGATGCTTGACTAGGGCCCTGGTACTATGTTTGATGATATGGACTGTGTCTGCTTTTGCCTGGAACAAGTCATATCCAGCCAAATGCCAATGATGAACCGAGAAATGGACTTTAACTAAAGCTCCTTCCAAGGTGCTGTTGATATCCAATGGTTTGATATGATTTTTCCCCTCAAAAACTGGTAGAGGAAGAACTCAATGAGTGTCATATCCCATATTCCAGACCTACATCCAATAATATTCCCACACCTCATCCGGACCTTCGGATGTCCTATCCATGTCTCTAGTACCCATCCAGATCCCTGCACCTCTGCACATCCATATTCACATGTTCACGTCCAGATTCCCTATCCTTTACAGCTAGCCTGCATCATTCATCCTTGTCCCATCGCTCTAATGCCACATCCTATATATCCACGCATCTCATTTGGACCATATCCGATCTGGTCCGATCCGATGTATGGATCCATTTCCTATCCGATATATGATAAGCTTCATAATACATTTCCTGTGCATGTAACATTTACACAGCCTATCCGGTATTCCTTGTTTCTGTTACCTTGGCTATACTTACTACTGGTATGCTTACTGATCCTTTAACCTATGCCTCATTTCCGACTCGTGTTTGTTAACTTTGCTTATGCCTCATACATAGCCTCGGACCTTTGCTTATTGATCTTTCTGATAGTCACTTAGTATATAAACTCTTGTATATGTCTTGTAGTACCTCAGTCTGAATATCATATTAGTCCTTGCACTAGATCTCACTCTAAGTCTTCATATCAAGTCTAGCCTTCCAACTTAGTCAGTATCCATCTCAGGCCTAGGGAGAAATTCCCTAGGCCAGAGTTCTGATCCTCCAATCCTCCAATCCTCCAATCCTCCAATCCTCCAATCCTCCAATCCTCCAATCCTCCAATCCTCCAATCCTCCAATCCTCCAATCCTCTGCTCATCCACCCATCCGATCCTCCAAAGTTTCCAGAAGTCTATCCGGATCTTTCCCACAGTCCTCCAGACCTATTCTGCTTTGGACTTCGTCCTTGCAGCCATTCCTCTGTTTGCTTCTACTCAGGACAAGTTCTGAGTAGCCATTATATGTATCTGTATTAGGACGCAACCTCATCGTAATTTCCAGAAGTTCCTCTGGAACTTTCCCGCACTCATCTGGAAGTTGCTTGCACCCATCCGGAAAGTCCTTCCAAAGTTTCCCACACCTTCAGATGTCCTTCGGACATCTTCGGATGCCTTTGGACTTTCTTCAGACACCAATCTGAAATTAAGGGCACATACTCGGGTAAGGGGTGCAGCGCATGAGCTGAAGCCAAGCCCCTCAGAATCAGTCCTACCCTTTGTGCATGGTCTTAACAATGAGTGTATTTGATGCAAGCAAAGTCGTCCTCATAAGCTGTTGGCATAGGCCAATGTCTCCAGTGTTTGTCTGGCAGAAAAATCAGAACAATATTGTGACCAGCTGTCACAATAAGCATAAGATGTTTTCAACAGAAAAATAAGAAACAAATTGGAAACAGAATGTTCCAATGTATTCAAAATTTATACATCTGAAAAAAGTTGAAACCATTGAAATAGAGAAATTTTGAATGTTATATGACATGAGTACTTGAATGGCCATTCACCATTCACCATTCACCAATTGTCAGTTGTCAGTTGTCAATTGCCAATTGCCAATTGCCAATTGTCAATAGCCAGACTAACTTGAGACTTTGTTAGACTATTGGAATAATTCAGGACTTAGTCAAACTAACCCTAACTAACTTGGGACTTTCTCAGACTAACTCAAGGCTTAGTCAGACTATTGGAATAATTTGGGACTTAGTCAGACTAACTCAGGACTAACATGGGACATTATTAGACCAACTCGAGACTTAGTCAGACTATTGGAATAATTTAGGACTTAGTCAGACTAACTCAAGACTTTGTCAGACTAATGCGAAACTGTGTCTGACTAACTCAAGACTTAGCCAGACTAACTCAGAACTTTGTCTGACTGACTCAGGACTTAGTCAGACTAACTCGGGACTAATCCAGGACTCACTTGGGACTAGCTCGTAGGACTGGTCACCATAGGCTGTATTATGGCCATGTATGGTGGTGCAATATGCTAACCATACCCATACCATTGGCACCTCAGCCTTGGGATATACAGTGATGGTGTACAGTTGCTCCATAACCATAATTCACTGTAAATCTACAATAATTATGACCACACATAGTTGACCATATGGCCATAGCATTTTTTCTGTATTTAAGTCCCACTCTCTGTACATGGTCCCTAATCCTCAAGCTTCCCTACTCACAGGATCATCTAAGGATACATTCATCATTCTACTACAGGTGGCCACATACAGCTAGTGATGTAAAAGTTTGGTGTACTAGAATTTATATATCAGTAAATAGCTGTGGTGTGATAATTGAGTAGATTGACTTGATGGAATTTTTGCATTTTGTCAGATTGATTGGTATATATGTCTATTAATATAATGATATATAAGTAGTCTTGTAGCCTAGTTGTAACACTTCTGAATTTATAATCAGTCGAGATGTTTGGTTTGATTCCTACTCATTGCACATTATGATTTATGAAATTAGTCATGTGCTGTCGATCAGAGTGTTTTCACTAATGATGAATAATCTTGTTTACTGTTATTTCAGAAATTACCTTGATTTGTGAAGGAGGTTTTCCCTGATCAGTGAGTGATTTGGTTTAGGAACAGGAGGTGTGACATGGACAATTGTGAATGATCAGATCTACATCTATGCAAAGGCAAAAGAATACAATTATAATCTATTATACATCTGGGCTAGAGGCTAATTCTAAAGTGCAAGTCAGTGATTGAATCGCCTCAGCAAACATAAAGCTATATACCTGATCAAGAGGTAGTGCATGGATACACTGAATAACCTACCCCTTGATGTCCAGCAGGTAGGGTGTATAAGCAAATGGGCAAACAACATCACTCAATGGGATAAGAATACAATCCTCACAGAAAGAAGTGTGGAAAGTTTACCACCAGCTAATTGGAACACACGAAAAGGGTCCATGACCTCATGGTCCGATGATAAGGACTTGAACATGTGAAGCACCATGAAGTGTTGCACAAGAACAACTTTGTCACCATGTCGATGACCATATGCAAAAATGCCTTGAATCTGACCTGCAGACCAAATTTTCGACAAGTTGCTGTAGACAACATAGCTGTTGTGAGGAGAGAATGAAGCAATCTTGTAATTGTAATCTCTGATGGAGAATGATTTCAACTGCAGGCTTTGAAGTGCAGCTCTCAAAGGTTTTCCAGGTTCATGGGATACCAGATGGTGATTCAACCAGGCAGAGAGTAATTGCAAGGTTGATTCAGAGAGTGCACATGATTTGAGTGTGACCAGGTGACAGAAATGCAATTGTCAGTAGTGCATTTGAATGCAATCATGTCACCTTTCAGTGTGCCATAAGTGTCACGATTGAATGCCCTCTCAAAAGTGGGACATAGGGTCTCAGTCACTCCCAGAGCAGTATTATCCTCAAAAAGAGCTCAGAGTCTCTGTTCTTGGCAGAAGTGAGTAGACATTGTTGCTTCCAGATCACCTAGGCAAAGTAAGTATCATGTATAGGTGGAGATCATGTAGTACAAACCAAACATCATATTGGTATTAATGATTTGAAGCTTGTAGTTAAAATGCTCAAAAGGGAAGCACCTCCAAGCATGTGCTAGGCCCCATGAACTGAACAGATCAGCCAGATGAATTGAAAGGTGCTGGTTGGGTGTCATAGTTATGCCATGATACAGATCAAGCAAATTCTGAAGATAGCACAGCATGTGAAAATGAAATGAATTGACTTGTTCGGTTGAGATCTGCCTCATTGATGCCAGCTTTGTGGCAGTTACCAAATCCATGAAGTTGCTTAGCATGGCATATCATTTACTGTCCTTTAGTTCATTACCCCATAAGTGAATGAGTGTGTAGACCAGGTTAATTGTGCATGTCATCCACCATTGATCTGCACTAAGCTTCCCATGCCTTGCAGACCCAATGGCCTTTGGGGTAGTTGCAATGTTGGAAGGCAGTGTCATGATTTCAATATCCTTCCATACCTCTCTAAGAGTGCCTTTTCCAAGAACATGGGTCTTCTTAGAGTTTCTATGCTTTTTAGACATGGGTTCGGGCAGTTTATTTTGCACTGCAGTCGTTTTGTGGTAAATGAATATTAGTAGGGTGAATGAATAATTCTAAGTGCAAAAAGAACAAACTTGAAGTTCAAGAAGTTAATTCACAAGTTGTGACTTATTCAAAATAGTTATTTAATCTGGTGGGCTGTTGATGTTGTTCCTTAACTTGACAGTACATAGTACAACCAGGGCCACTTTCTTGAGCTAAGTGAGCTTCACATGGGTGACATTGGGTGCATCCATGCTGGCTCTCCTTACGCCTTGGAGAAATATAGCAGAGTTAAAAAAGCAGGAGGAAAGTTTTATTGCTGCCTTCAAAGGTCCGGACAAGTATCGTAGTATATCCAGATGTCTTCTGGATATCAGAATTGCATATAAGGCTAATCCGGACGTATCCGAACTAGAAACTAACAGAGTATAGACTACCCAAAGGTAGAGTTGAAGATATAGACTATCGGAATCTATCCAAAGTCTTGGAGGATGACAAGAGTAAGAAGTACTCAAGTCTGGAGGACGGAAAGAGGACAAACTAAGATGATATTTGAACTGAGGTACTACAGGACATATACACGAGTTTATATACTAGTAGGCATAACGAAAAGATCAGTAAGCAGTATCTGAGGCTATGTAGAAAGCATATGCAAAGGTTAACAATCACGAGTCGGAAATGAACATAGGTAGACGGATCAGTAATCATACTAGTAATGGATATAGCCGAAACAACAGAAATAAGGAAATACCGAATAGGCTGTGTTTAACGTTAAATGAACAGGAAATGAAATAGGAAGCTTATCTATATCGGAACGGAAGCAGATCTATGCATCGGACCGGATCGGATCTAAGGTCCGGAGTCCGGAAGAGAAGCGTGGATATTATGGGATATGACAGCTTGGCAGTGATGTGAAGGGTGAAACAGCACAGGGACACCTAGGGGGAGGTGAGTTAGAGGAGACAGAAATTGAAAAGGGCCATCATGATTGGATAGCCCATCAAGTTTTCCCTCAATGCAGCTGAGACGTAACATGAGGTCTGTTGTTGATCCACAGCCAGATAAGGTGGTCTGAGTGCCTATGATATCCAGAGTTGCACATACCAAAGTTATCTGCTGTCCATACATGTAAGTAGCCTAATATTTATTGCACATCTGTGTCTGAGCATTAGTGCAGCCTTGGAGAGTGTGGCCACTCATTTTGTCTGCACTGTCTTCAGCTGAGACTGCATATGACACTATGCAACCATACCCAATTCAAGCTTGGTATGGATTGTCCCCTGTACACCAAAGAACCAGTGTTGGCACGACAGATGTTGACCATTGGAGAGGTGATCTGCTGACTGAGTAATTGTCATCTTCCACTCCCGGTGTACAAATGCCCCAAGTGTCATTGCAAGATTTCTTCTAGGCCAATCCCTGTGTTTGCACTGGTGTGGCTTGCAGATAATGTGATGAGGTTGCACCAGAAATTTAAACAAGAGAACCCAAACAGTGATGTAGTAACTGAGGTCAACACCATAGTTGTGGAGGACACCATAGCTGCTGAGGTGACTTGGAATACTTTCTTTGTATGAAGAGGTGTCATGACAGGGGTGAGGGGTGCAGTTATCCGCAGAGAAGAGTGTCAGTGACAAATGTATTTAACTTCATGGAAGCATGCACACAATATTGTGTAGAATCCAGTGCTTGAGGAACTCACTCTCAGAGTTGAGAGGCTTAGTTCTGTGTGATTAATTGCATTGAATATCATTCGTCATATTCCATATATCCACGCTTCTCTTCTGAACTTTGGACCCTTAGATCTGATCCGGTCTGATACATAGATCCACTTCTGATCTGATATAGATAAGCTTCTTATTTTATTTCCTGTTCATATAATGTTAAACACAGCCTATTTGGTATTTCCTTCTCTCTGTTGTTTCGGCTATATCTATTACCAGTATGATTACTGATCTGTTAACCTATGTTCATTTCCAACTCGTGATTGTTAACCTTTGCATATGCTTTTTACATAGCCTTAGACTCTGCTTACTGATCTTTCCATTATGCCTACTAGTATATAAACTTGTGTATATGTCCTGTAGTACCTCAGTTTGAATGTCATCTTAGATTGTCCTCTTTCCATCCTCCAGACTTGAGTCTTCCTTACTCTTGTCATCCTCCAAGACTTCTGATAGATTCTGATAGTCTATATCCTCAGCTCTACCTTTAGGTAGTCTACACTCTGTTAGTTTCTAGTTCAGATATGTCTGGATTAGCCTTATATACATTTCCGATATCCAGAAGACATCCAGATATGCTCATGAGACCTGTCCAGACCTTTGGACATGATATCGACAGTACTTGGAAATACAGGACAGTACTTGGAAAAGGGGCACAGCATACAAGCTGAGGCTGAAGTCCTTTGGATCCGTTCCTATGAGAGTATGACCTTAATAGAGCTGAATTGCCTGATACCTGCAGGTATGTCGATGATCTGACCTTGGGTCATTATGAGATACTCATTTCTAGTTAGTAACACACATCAGAGCATGATTGCTACTTGGGCCACACATCAAGCACAAGTTGTCTCAGGGACACAGCAGTGGAACATTATAAATGAGAGCACAATGATTGTGAGTAGCCAGGTTGTGGCTGGAGCAACATCAAGGCCAGTCAATGAGTTGGAGGAAGCTCCACGTGTTCTGGTACAGATTTGGTTTGCTAATATTGAACTACTTTTGTAGTATGAGACAAACAGTGAGGATGTCCATCATTCATTCAAAGAGCATGGAGATATCAAAACCTTTTTCGATCTCATTGCAATTGGGGAATGGTTTTCATGACCTTTGCAAGTTTTAGATGGAACCCCCTCCTCCACCATCACTAAGTCTTTGGTTCAGTATGATATTCATGCAGCTGAGCATGCCAGAGATTGTATGCAGGGTTCTGAGATAAGTGGATTGGATCTATTCAATAGCAAGGTTTGTGCTTGAGTTCTGGCATTTTGGGTCTCCCCCATGATGATTGCATTGCATTTGGGGTGTATTTACTGGTACTGATGCTTGAGTCTCCAAGATCTGATTGGAAGTATGAGCCATGTGAGAATTCAAGTTTGTAATGACAAACAGTGCAGAGAGCAGACAAGTACAAGTGTGCATACAAAATAGCCTGTCTCATGACTGAAACACATGACAATTAATATTACAGAGGATCAGGTTGCCTCTGCATACTTTATTCCAAATGATATATGTAGGTTATCTCTAAGGCTATGGATGTGGTGAATGCACAGTAGAATGGGCAACTTTTTGGATTGTCTGCACAAGGAAACCATTGTCCTGGAATATGGGGAATAACATCATGATTATCACAATGAACCACACGAGCATGTCCTGTATGATGTGTCCCTTGTTTGTAGGCCAAGTAGAGATGACTATCATTCCTTTTGGGTACTGTTCGAGTTCTTCGTGCGTGATGCAGAAATTGTATGTGTTCAGGAAATACTCCAGATAATTGAAATGTTCTAATTTGATGGGACGATCTATATACTCTTGGATTTGATCCCACAATCAAATAGAACCCTCATAGATTTCCAAGACAGCATATTTGGAGACACCATTTACCTGAGGATGACAATCACTAACATTTGACAATTCACCCTCAGAAGTATGTTGTAAAACCTGAGGTCTAATATGAATCACCATCAGTAATTTATTACTCTGTTGTGTGGTCTAAACACTCACTGTTGTTCGCACAATTGAGGGAACATCTTCTTAAGAAGTGATACTACTGAATTCCAATGGATCATCTCAAAATGATGAGAGATATAACAATCTCCCCATCCCATGAGATATGAGATGACTTCTGGAGCACTAAACTCTTGTTCACAACTAAGGGAATTGGCACAGCATCGAATGAGACAGCAATTGAGTTGCTGGAGATTTGAATTATGTGCCTCACTCTGTCTATGGTAAGTGATAGTTTTAGCAAGCAAAGCTGAGGTGTTAGAAGAATGCTGCTGGTGTTTGGCAGCATAAATTGATATATACCAACTAATATGTTTGGTATTGCCACTTTTCATGATCAACTTGCAGTTGTGATTGGCTCAAACAGCCAAGAGAAGCCACAGATTCCAATTATTCAGGAATGGATAAAGATGTCGAGGTCCCCATTCGCCATTGACGTCGATCCAAGCTTCTTCAGCAACAGGAAAAGGTGCTCTTCAATTACACAACAACCATCCTTGGCAACTCTCTAAACAACCAGGTTCACATTTGTGTATTTGGACAGCATGAACTAACTTTGTCTCAAGTTGTTTGCAATGAAGTAAGAATAAAGGTTGTATGGGTCTGGAGGGTGAATGTATGACACCACTCAGGCATGTGGAACAACAGACAATGTTTGTTCTGTGACATCATTGTGGTAGCCTCGAATGTTTGCAGCAATGTATTTCTCAACATGTTCATGAAATGAGTGAGATTGGAGTAATTCCTTCATTTGACCTGATGACAGTGCACCTGACAATGAATAGGTCAACACATATTTTTAAATAGAGAATGATCATACCTTGCAACCAAGCAATGAGGTGTAAGTGAAGGGTTCCTTGTCCTTGAGCCTCAACACTGCTGATGTAACCTTTGATAATGCTGAAAATACCTTGTTGACAAGTAATCTTGCCTTTGCTACTGATCGTGATACCAAAAACCTCCTCCAAAATAGTGTGAATGATGTAATGAAAAAATTGCGCAGCTCCACAATGATGAGGGATTTTTCATCATCAACATACCCCATATTAAGGCCTGTAATTTATTGAGTCTGTGACTTGTCTGTGCCTGTAACCTTGGTGCGTACAGCATTGATATGCTGCTTGAGAGAGCGAACTACAGGATTAGAATGAGGTTTCCCATGTGATTCTTCTTTACTTGCTACTGCAAGATCCTCCAGTCAAATGTTGAAAAGCCTGTTTGTTTTTGTGATATGCCTTCTTTTGAACTTGAAGAATGGCAGCTCGACAAACTTGGTGCTTTTGGATGACATCAAAGACCCAAAACATGAAATGCACATCTTTCCTGAACCACTTGTTGCTGTATCTCATCACCCATTTAGCTTGGCTTTCATAAGAGATGGAATGAGGATGATTGACTTCAAAGCCTCCCATGTCATATGGGAAAAGGCAAGGAAAGGCTCCGAGAAGATGATTAGGATTCTCAAAATCTCCACTAGTATGTTTGCCTGCCTGATCCTGATGTGGATACTCATTAACAAAGTCAGAGCCATATTTGACTATAGGCCTCTGATGCAGAAGTATTGGTGAGCACATGAGCCAATACTTTATTGTTAGACAAATCTAACACTTCCGAGTCAAGAACACCATGCACTTGAAGAGGGAAGACATTCACATCTGCTGATCATTCGAATCAGTCTATATTTGAAATTCAGTGCAATACAAATACTAACCAGTTGGCACACTTTCATCCTCATCATCAACCATATCCTGAATGCTTATATGAGTATTGAAATATGGATCAACTGTGAAACAATTAAGTAGAGCTACATAGAATCTAATTTAAAGAACAAACCTTCAGTGTTGTTGTCTTCAACAACATAACCTTCTCTTTCTTGTTCCAGTAACTCGGTGTCGCTGGAGTACTTCATAATTGCAAGTAAATGTGAAGGTACTCCATTCTCTGGTAGCAGATCCAACATCTCCTGGGAAATAAAAATATTGCGATAAAGATGATTGTGTTTCTGCAGAAACTGCAGAGTAGCGCAAACACATAGTTGATTGACATTAAGAAAAGTGGGCAAACATTGAGTGGGCAAGTTGGTAGGTCCAATGATAGAAACACTGATAGTAGCAGCCAGGATTTCAGGATGTCAAGGCAATTTATTGCCCTCAATCATGGCACAGATGTCTCTAGTATTTAGATGATAGGTTGCCACATTGCCATGCATGCCACTATTCAAAGCAGAAGAATCCCAGTTCTTGGCACCTTTTTTTTGAGGGTACAGCTTGACAATGAAAGCAGCAGGATAATATAGACTGATGAGGATATGTTCCAGCAGACTGAGGATGCTAAATTCAAGAGGGACTTCACCAATCCAAAGACCATTGGCCAATGGATGAGAAGGCATGTGGTTGCTAGTGAGATCATGTAGACATAGAAAACAGATGTGACCATTAGAGAATCCATCCTGATGAATAATAGATGGTGTGTATAACAACATGGAAGAGACAGTTTTTTGTGCACTGTGTCCATATTGTTGCAAAGGCACAAGCAAATGTTGATTAGGCAGATTGGCAATATTGACTAATGATGTTTCAGAGGTGAAGAACTTGCCAGTGCAAGTGACACAAATGACTTTGTGGGTTCAATTGTTTCCTGTATGATCAATAAAATTGGATAGGTAACTTTCCTTCACCACATCATCAACATCAAACAGGAAAGATTCAGAGGAGGATGCAAGAGGTGAGACACATTGAGAAAAATGTGTACATTTGATTTTGTCACTTTTTTGGTCTTGATGGACTTCTTGTTTTCATTCAAAAGCTTCTTCAATGACTTTTTGAAGTGCAGGAGAGTTTGCTATGGCATGTAAAAGATCTGCCTGCTTACACTGTTGCACACAAGTGAAAGCACCTGTGCCAGCATAGTTAACAATCTCTTTCATGGTCAAACATTTGGCTAGTCGCATTACGTGTGTGACATCATTTGAACTAACAGGTGATGTGGCAGTTGACATCTAAATTCAATCATGGGATGCATCAACATTCAGATGTATGCAAATATGCTTACATTAGATTGTAATTCAGTCTACAGTGTGCACACTTTCAAACTGCCACAAACAAGATTCAAGTTTGTCCAGAAAACCAAACATGAACCAAACAAAAGCTGAGTTTAAATTTGGTATCTTCGATGCATGGAGTGTGGAGCTCACAGATCTTGGTCTTCATCTAAGGCATCCTTTTACTTCATTCATATCATGATGTGTCATGAGTCCACATGTGTGATGCTCCCAGGAACATTCCTAAAGAGTTGTATGATTATGTATAACTATTGGTCTAACGTTAACTATTCACAGTAATGATCCAGAACCAAGGATCATTACACATCCTCATCTACCGCAACTGCAGTTGCATAATCCACCACTTGGCTGCTGGAATCAATATCACCTCAATAGCAAGACAAATACATCATCGTGATACTGTGCAAGGTACATTATGCAAATCATGGAAAAAAATACGAACTCAACAGACTCAAACAGTGCTCATATCTTATCTGGTCCATCAACTGCATGCCACTCTACTATTTGTAGAAGATGAAGCTATAGTCAATGAAATAATACTTAATCAGGATACATAAAGGTTAAGCAAATGCAAGCACTATATGAAAAGAACTGACCAATAAATTTACTACAGTATAAACAACCAATGAAAAGTTTGAGATGATATCATAGCTTTATCACAATGTGTAATAGTTGCAAAAAAAATGTCTCGCAAAGTCTGTTAGATTGAAATCAAGTGTCCTATGTGTGTGTCATGAACACTAAACACTGAAGTGTTATTTGCATATGTTAGGATCAGAAGCTAACAACTGGATAGGAGTACAATACTTCACCACCCCTGACCCATACAACACCTTTCAAATGGAATCAGGTATGAAAACAATACAGATGACCAAAACAAAAGCTGACCGAAAACACAAAGCATTGAGTCAATCAATCAGTCACACACACTTTGCAGAGATAACTGCACCCTTCATAGGACAACAGGTCCACAAACTGCAGATGGTCTTACACGTCACCTCTACAGTTATTTCTGGATCCTATGTGAGAAACATGTTGCTTGCTCAAAATACTGTAACAGACAACATGAGTATCATTGTCCCAAACAGTGAGAGCATCACATTTGTGCTGTATGCTTTCATCATAGAAGACCTGCAATATGAGCATGTGATCGACAATGCCTACATCAACCACTCATATGATGGTGTGGTCGAATCTTTCACAAAATTTCACCACAACAACTTGTTTATTACAATAACTGAGTCGAAAATCCATGGAATCTTCAGAGTCATCACTGCTGCTCCTACAACAGCTGACATGGTATTCATGACAGGAGGAGGCATAGCAGCATTGTATCCAACATGGACTCTGAATGGAATTGTGATGCTCAATCACACTATCAGCTCAGCAGGATCAGATCAAAACATAGGATGCATCAAACAAACACAATGGAGAATAAAGGCAGACACCAACTTCATGCAAGAAGCTTGTATTGACTTGTGTCCTACAATATGGTGGAATATCGCTGATAGTGACGAATGACTTCTTCTTCTTCCTCCTTGCTGTTTACTTGACTTGACATTGACACATGTATTTACATGTTGTTTGCATCAACCAAATCCAATATTAGGTTGTGTTTACATTACAACCAAAATTTGCACCAAGACTGGTCAGACACTAGATCAGCACTCCTGTAGGGATGTTTGTTGCAGTTGATGGTGATTGTTGGATTGCCTCACAAAATCTCCTGGAGTCCTGTGAGCTGGCACACTCCTGCAGAGATGTGATGGTTGGATTTATATATTGAGACAAATATTATTATCAAAAAATATTGTGGCATTTGCTGCATCAGTGATGGTGATTGTGCAAGTTGGAAAAAAAAGGGCAGAGCAAGGCCTTAAGTTTGCACAGTGAACCCCTAGTTAGGTAAGAAACAAGAAAAAACAGTGGCAACCACAATATCATTTAAAGGTGGAGTACTCTTATAGTGAGCATATTAATCAACTTGTTGATGAGGAGAAGATTCAAGTCCAATACATCTAAACTATAGTTGAATACAAGTTCAAGATTAGTCAAAACATAGCAATGCAGTAAAAGGGACAAAACATCAGCTAGTTATTCCCTAGAGAGAGTGGTTAACCAATAGCAAGAGCAACTAAGAAAAAGGCTTTTAATTTATAGTAAGGCAAGAGAGAGGGCAAGCAGATTGTCATCATCTAAGACACATGTATTGAAGCAGCCAAGGTCAATATATATAAGTGAAGATAGTTAAAGTGATATGATATACTTAAGCTCTAGTGGAGGGATGTTACATGGAACAAAAGATTTTATGTTCACATTGAAATACATGAGGTTAGATATTGAGAACAGGGAAATAGCAGAAAAATTAAGCAGGGTCACTAGAGAGTTGGATAATGGAAATAAAAGATATGCAGCAGTAAGCACAGTTTCTCATATATAACCACCACCAGGTTGAGTAGTGAGGAAAGTGAAAAGATGAGTTATATGTCCTTGATTAAGGGAACTTTCAGAGAGCAAAGGCTAGGGAAAAGGTGAATGCTTTCAATAAGATCATGATCAGATTAATCAAGTTTAACCCAGGTGAGGTTTTGAGGGAAGAGAGTCCATAAGATGTCAAAGCTGGCAGCAACCTAGGAGCTGAAATCAAAGATGTCAATATCAAGTAGTGGTTGAGTAGCTTGGCAATATAAGCCTTTGAGTAAGTTTCATAAATATGGCATAACAGTACAAATATGTATGTGTAAGGGTGGTGAACTTTAACTTAAGGAAGATCAACAAATATGCTTGTCAAACAATTATTGAAGTCTTTGTCACTGATCTAATCTAGGTACTTGTTCTAGTAGGAGAAAAACATAAAACACCCACTCTAACCAAGGAAAGACATTAAAGAAGTCCAGAACGCTTACCTAAGCCCAGCATCTTTTGGCTTATCTTCTATTGTACATCTATCATCATAGGCCTAAAGGCCTGTCTTCATTGTCATGGACCTTTGGTCCAGGTATCATATCATCAGGACATGATGGCCTTGTTCTTTCATCATTGTGGACCTTTGGTCTGTCATTCTGTCATCACAAGCTTGCTAAGCTTGGTGTGTATCCTGTGTTCTGTATTGCTGTGCATGGTGGCAGAGGGCAGGTCGGTAGCTGGGGGCTCACACCAGGGTTACTGTAACACCTTGTCAGATCTTCCGTTTTCTGACGTACTAGCATGGTCCAAGGAATGTGAAGAGCCATCAGGGCTGTTGGCATCCAACCTGCTAGGTTCATTGTTCAAGTGAGCAAAGCTATGCGAATCATCAGCATTGGTATGGGAGTTATCAAGATCGCTATCTGGGTTTTTTGATTGACTGAGAGTGCTAGCAACAGTCATAGGAGAATTGACAGCAGATCTTTTGCATTCAGCGGAGCTGCAGGTGGGAGGTGAAGGACTACCCTGTACATGTGCATTGTCAGCCAAGTGGTTTCCACTGAATGGAGTGATTTGCAAATTTTGAATGTGGATAAGGCCCACATCTGCTTTAGGGTGAGTAGTATGGGTGAAGGTGGAATCCAGGTCCATTGTTGCTGCAGCAACATAGCATCGGCAGAGTTGAGATGATCCTCAAGCTTGATACTTTGAGAAAGGAGCACCCCAAGACTTCCATCCCCAAAACTGTCAAGATGTATATGACTTCTCATTGGGAGTTAGTGGTACATGTGGATTGAGCCATTTGCTGATCTGTGTACAATGAATCAGGCCTGGGCACAGAAATTTTGGATGTGAGAGACCACCTTCACAAGCTGATGAAACCTGATCTGGTTGTAAGGGAACTGATGTAGGAGCGCAAAGCTGTACAACATCTTGACCACTTTCTCCATGGTAGCAAGTCTTCCTTGCATAAAAATGGCAAACTAGACTCTGAAACATTGAGCAAGATATGGCAGCTAGATTGATATAAGGATGACTAGTGGAATCTTCCATTTATTGTACTTGTTTATCAGATGATACTTTGTCAGCATGGCAACCAACACAGTTGCTCATGCAAATTCATGGACAGGGGGGGACAGGGAAAACCAAGCTGTTGCAAGCTATAATAGAAATGTTTGCTGCAAGAGGTTATTCTCATTTGTTAGCCAAAACAGATTTATCCAGTATGGCCACTTCTCAGATTGGTGGTTCCACTCTCCATTCTTAGGCAACAATTCCAGCCAACTTGAAAGGCTTGCCAACGTCTGATAACTGGATCTACCATCCGAGTATAGAGATAATGAAACAGTGAGAACAAAATATGTGCGATAAAATTTTGCTGGTGATTGATGAAGGCAGCATGCTCACAACTGATCTCTTGTGCCTTTTATCACAAGTCTGTGGAGCTTTTCAAGAAGCAGCTGGCATGCCAAATGCAACAAGTACCATCCCATTCGGAGGACTATCTATCATTGTTCTTATTGATTTTCATCAATTTCTGCCTGTTGGCAGTAAACACACTCCTTATACTATCCTAGTCCTACTACAACACAATGCCAGTTGGGAAAAAACCTTTTCCAGCAATTTTTAACAGTGGTCAAACTCAATCAGCAGATGTATATTACAGATCCTGTATGGCATGATATTTTACAGCAATCTAGAGAAGGAGCATGTACCACTGAAGATTTGGCTACTATACATCATCTAGTTCTCTCAAACGACAAATGTGATGTCCCAGACTTTTTGGTCTCACCCTGGAATGATGCTGTTCTCATTATGCCATGAAACAGTGTCCAAATGTTCTGGAACAAATGTACAGGACAGCATCCTGCTTTCTGCAGTAAGCTTACTTTGTGTGCAATCATAAAGCTATTGAAGAGATGGATAACAGCTACTGGGCATTCAAGTAACTGACTCTACTAAGTGAGAAGGGTAGAGCTACAAGCACTATCTGTGAATGAGAAATAAATGACATGCTGTGGAATGTAGTAGTTAATATTGTGAAACTGGATGGATCTGCACCAGGTGCACCCAGCTGGACAGACTCGGACAATTCCATTTCCCAGATGTCCTCCCATTTGCATGTTTCTGGCTCGATATGGACAGAAAAGCAGTAAATAAAATTTTTGAACTCCAATTGTGTGTTTAATCATCAAGGCCCCTATATTCACTTCAACTTGAATCACCATGTCATTGGATGTTCAAGCTGATCACATTGTGTCTCAAGTGAATTTTATGGGATCTAGCACATTCTGTGATCATGTCTCTTGGCAACACTCTAGTAATGGTCTTGTTATTGTGGACTGAGAAGAGGAAACACCTTTCGTCGGTGTCATTACTGGAAGGGTATTGCCTTTTAACTTGAAATGTGGCCCTAGTGGGAACTATCTGCAGAGAGGCTGATTAGAAAAAGCAAAATATCAATTCCACCTAATTTGTCCTACTGACAAAGTCTTGGGACATGATTTTGATGTCACAATGAACAATCTTGACAAGATGCAGAAAGTAGCAGGTACAAGTGGTGATTACAGAAATATGATTATTTGAGATGTGACAGGTGCAATGCTTTGCAAGGTATGAATGAGGCTCCAAGCTGTATCTGTAAAAGTTGTAGGTCATGCATTGCCTAGTCTGCTATGCTTGAGATGACAAGCACATTTGACCCTAAAGGGGAAGCAAGTACAGTGAGGATCTAGAAATATGTGCTGAAGTGAAGTGTGAGAAAGTGCAGGTGCACGCAAGGTGCAAAGAAACGTGTGTGTGTATTGCACAAAGCATGGAAAAGTGTACATGCATATGCAGATAATGATAAAGACTAAGCTTAAGTGATGATTTAATGCAAGATAAGAGATGTGAGAGTGCAAGATGTAAAAGAATAGATTTCTACTATGTTGCTAAGTAGTAAGTGGATAGTAACCAGTAAGTAGTGAAAAAGTAAGTCCTGCTAGCACTTATATAGCATGCCTAAGCACTGTCATGCAGAGCTGAAGCACTACTGAGTAAGGTATGTAAAGATATATGAGTGAGAGTCCATGATAAAAATAAAGGTGGAATGATATGCAAATGAGAGAAACAGAGTTTGGCATAGCCCTCATCATCCAAAACACCTTCAGGTAGCCTATTGTCATCCTCAACCTCCTTGACTTTGTCATCTTTACTGTTAAGATCTGTCAATTATAATAAGTAATATCTATGTCCACTTTGGAAGAATAATGTACAAAGCTCAACCTTTGACCACTCTTTGATACCATTAGAGCTAACAGAAAAGTTCTTTTTGACATTCTTGGGTTGAGATTCATATCTAAAAGGTAGTGGTTAGTTAGACTTTGATTTATGAGACAGCATAAATACTCACAGCATAACAGACAATGTTTTGATCTGCTCATTTCTTGTAACTAACAAGCACAACCACACGACAGCCCATAGTACAATGAAGTTTTTTAGAAAAACCCTCAAGTGTTTTTTTAAGGTTATTCTTACAGTAACTTCACTAATATTAGACACAACATGAGAACATTTTAACTGAACTTACTTAGCCTGGCTTTCCTCAGGTGCACCTTCTTTGTTCCACTTCTCCTTTGCATCATTGACTTCTTTGATTTGCTGAGAAGACATGTTTTTGAACCATTCACATGCATGACCTGTATGATATTCAATGGTATTTTCACTCCTTTTTTTTGCCTGCTCTCCCTTGTCAAAGACATTGATTTTCTGCTTGAATAATTTCTGGGCAACATCCCAGTCAGTAAGCCTCTTCTTATAAAATAAAGCTTCTTTTGGACAGGTAGCAGCCTCTCTTTCTTTTACATCTTCCTCAAAATAAGATTCCTCATCTTCAGAGATGTGTCTGGAATAGTACTGTTTGATTGCCTGTACATAGCATAATAAATTAGTCACACAACAAACTCCCCTGAATATATTTCCTTTTTCAAAGAACTTGGCAAAGCTACTTCTTCACCTTGTTCCTTGTGGGCTGCAAGTATAGCCTTTCAAATTTTCTTAATTATATGTGATTGGTTCTTTTTTGAATCTTTGACAGACAGGAAGTCTTTCTTATAATGTACAAGAATAGACTTGAAGCTATCTGTTCAGTACAAAGACACAGACATATTAAGGGAAGATATCTTAAAAATGCAGCAACATAAGTTAACAAGTACTGACAGCAGGATGCAGCTAGCTAATGGCGATAATTTCAATCAACAATTAGTCATGTTTAACATGTCTGAGAAGTCACATGATTATGTTTGTGATAAAAGACTTGTCACTATCAGATGAACATTTACCAAGGCCATCTTATACTTAGAACTTAGGTACAAATATTGAGAAAAAGTTTGTTTTAACGCAAGTACAAAAAAAACATTGGGTAACTCAGTCATCTGATGAAGAAAGGGTTGCCTTTAAGGAGATTGATATCCAGCAAGTACTAGGGGCCTTTCCTGACAGAAGAATCCTTGAGTTCAGAGGTGGAATACAGTCATACCATTTCTTGCATAGGCCATTCCTGCACTCAAATGTGTAGACCTTGTGCTAGTGGACAGAAGTCCAAGCATCAGCCCAGCCACACTGGGGGCATTGGACTGGAAGAAATTGTCTCCAGGGACAATGTTAACTATGCATCCACAGAAATTAGTAATGTCTAAGGAGGTGGCATCCTTCCTGAGGATCAAAAAGATATTGGAGTGTCATCCCAGTTTGTAGGATTAGCCCAGCATATCAGGAAACACTGTACAGATGGGCAACTGCTCAACAAGCACAAGCTCAATAAACACCAGCAGAAGATGCAAAGCTGTGGCTGGCTGGAAGTGGACAGCATTGAAACAGACAGTAGCCAAGATAAGGTGCCTGACAGTGAGTGTGAAATTAGCTGCTATATATTAATGAATAGATGAAAAAAAACTTACTGAAGGACAGGCAATTGTAAGTATAAAAATTTTCAGCATTGTTGATGAGTGAGCCATATGAGAACATACAAAGGTAAGACTCTGGCATATGAGTGATCAGTGACTTCTAGGGCATGAGGATGATGTCTAGAAACTGCATGGGACAGTTAGTGAATCCTCAGTTAGTCAAAAATATCACTTACATTATTAATCCATTCTGCAATATAAGTTTTCTTCTTTGCTGGGTATTCAATATTCAGGTCTCCATTGTTGTTGTCTATGTGGTTGGAAATTCTGAAAACAATGTATCCAATGGCATTCAGCAGTCAAGGAACACAAGATTTCACCCACCATGAATTCATACTTGTTGATCTTGGAGTCAGTGCTGATGTTGAATTGAATCTCCTTAAACATGATTCCCCCATATGGAAAGTACAGACAAAGGAATTGGTATCTGAGTTCAAATGTGTCCACTCTGGTGTCATTGTCAACAAGTGTGAGATGAATGAATAAGACCAATATGAAGGATAGTTGGGACTTGAGAGATACCTCCAGAGTAGTGTTGATGCGGAGGAAGTTAGTTAATATGGGCTTGTCATTGTGGTAGAAGTCTTACAATAAATCAGTGTATTTGTGATATAGCACTTAAGAAACAAAAAAACTTACCATGTATGGAGAATATGTGTGATTACCTTGTTGCATCTGAACATGACAGCAAATGCACCTGAACATGATGGTGTCATCTGAGAGCATTGATGCCAGCATAGAGAAGATGATCATACATATAGAGCACATAACACAAGGGCATCCATACTGATTTGTGGCATTCAAAAACTGTCGCCATACATAATCTGTTGTGGTTTACTGCATCCTCACCTGTGTCCTCTGAAAGCAATCTGAACTGTTTGACTGTTTCTGTCCTGTGTGATGCTACCCAGCACATTGGATGTAAGCGGTCAGAGGCACAACTGAAGGTCAAAGTGTTAATGCCATTTTGTGACATTTTGAGGTCCTGTAGACAGAGCTTGCAAGTTTGTCACCTGAGGAGTTCACATGGTGTTTCATAATGCAGGAGGTGAGTGGCTGCTCAACATCCTCAGTATGAGATTAGTAACATTATTTTAAATCCTTCTCCTGATCACACTTAAAATACTAATAAGCTTTAACTGATGTTACAACACAAAATTCTCTCCTGAAAGCATTTTAAATCCCAACAAACTTTTGATTCACAGTAAGATTGATATATCTAACTGTAACAAAGTTAATGCATTGCATTGTTTTTGATATAAAATAATAACGGCATAAGAAGTCTGCTTGAATCTTGAACAAAGGTAAACAAAAGTGAGAGACAAAATGCTGATCTAAGCTTGATTACTACATTGAATATTATCTGATGCATTATAAAAAAAATCATCCAAGATATCTAGGTAACAAAAACATTAACAAAAGGGTGATAAAAACATCAACTTTTATGGTCAAACAAATGTTGACAAAAGTTATTCAAAAGTTTATTCACTATCATAGCACAAAGTCAAAGTTTTGTCTAGGTTTGTACCAGAGAAAAATTGTTTAAATGGTTAAACTACATGTCAAGAAAATATTGTGGATGAACAGTGACTTAAGATTTAACTAAGATCAACTTTTTGTACCAAGCAAAAGTAGATAGAAAGTTCAAATTTCAACCAGCATTTTGCAGGCAACAGAATCATGAAATTGATTTAAACCTTTTTTAGGATTTTTTCAAGATTTTTCATGCTGAAAAAGTCTTTCATGCTTCCGGTGTTGTTTCAGGCTATCCAGATATGCACATTCTTGAAGGAGGTACTGAGGGAAGTCATCATCAGTGATGCTGAGCTCAGATTTGATGGCTGACAGCTCAATGGTAAGTGTCTGAACTGCATTCAAGGCCTTGCAATAGTGGTTCCACATAAAGCCACCTTGCAAATATCAGTGTGGTGATCAGGGTACATGAAAGGAAGAAAAATTTACTAAGAGCAGCATATTTATCATCATTCCAGAACATGAAGTGTTGCTCGGTGGTTTGATGCCAATGAAACTTGCTTGCATGTCAGGTGCCACTAGCCAATGCATATGATGCCAAAAAGATATGTTCACAGCCCTCTCCTTCGCTATGCCCAGTTCTGGAAATATACATCAGATGCCAGTCGAGTTGACACTTCCAATTGTGAGCATGCCCATGAAAAGCCCCAACTATCAGACAAAATCCAAGTTGGTGTTCCCATGGCCCTATAGAACTATTACTTAGCATCTTTGTAAATGCACATTCAATATTGTAAGCACAAGCACTACCCTTGCCATACGTAGCAAGGAGCTTATCAACAATAGCAAGTGGATATTTGGCTCTAGTACTAATCAGTATAGTAAACAAAACTTAATTGACAAGTGACAAACTTACAATTCACCACTTTGGATCATGTCACAAGCTAGAAGTGCAAAGCAATGGTGACATGCTGCAATGAAGATGCCTGATTCATCAAAGACAGAAAACATCTTCTTTGAAATATCTGGGCTTGCATTTTCCACCGATCTGTACAGCTGAACAGAGCAGGATTGGTTTCAACTGCTGTATCATCATTCAAGGTGTCATGTTGCAAGACCTATTTATAATATAATGAGAAGTTTATTGCCCAATTTCTCAATACTCATGGCATGTGCTATGACTTTGCCACTGAATTTGTTGACAGTGTTTGAATTAATCCAAAAATCTGACTGAACCTTATGAGAATCAAGTCACAAATTCTTCTCATATATTGCAGGGTCCCACCTCTTCAGGCTGTTGTTGCCATCCATGGTTACAAGCCAGTTGAAATCGAGGTCCAGCTCATCCTCAAGCCTGTAGAAGCATGTGAGACAAGTGTTTAGAAGATGCAAATCAGGCATGTCGCGCTTGAGAGCTGTACAAAAACATTGATCGATATGCTGAAGAATTTGTAAATATATATTGAAGGCAGCCAATAACTGAGTGGTGAGTTAAGGTTGGTAAGGGATCTGTCAAGACCTCATAATAAGTTCAACCTTCCATAATGAACAAGAAATGTACTTGCATTGTGAAGAAAACATAGTGATTTGCACTACGCTTGAATATTAAATGTGGGACACACTCAATGTATCTGGCAGTATGCAGCAAGACTGTGCAGAGAAATCACAACTGTTAGATACAATGGTGCACATCCAAGATAGCTGTGGTAGATCAAGGTTTCATTAGGGTATTGGTGGTAGGGTTGTGATGGAAGGGATGAATGCCCTCACCCTGTACAAATACATCAGTGATGTCAAATTACAGGGGAAATACATATTGAATATATCAATGAGCTCAATTTCCCCCAGCGAAACATGTTGAGCATCATGATCAGAAGGTGATGGCATACCATCACCTGAGTTGTGGTGGCAGTAGTCTAGATATGCCTCCATAAGCAGGTTAATTTGGACATCCCAGTGATGGGATTAATTCTTGATGCAGTTAGTGTGGGTATGAGGGTCTGTGTAGCAGCTTGAATTCAAATGTCAGTGGGATACTGCAGGAAGCATAGATAGAAAGAGCACATACCATCCATTGATACCAGCAACTTCATGAGTGAGCTCCTCAAATGCCTCATATTCACCTCCCACATGACTGATATCTAAGCCTTCATCTCCTGGGGGCGCTGTGTATGGTAGTGGATCGACATCCATATCTAAGTCTGTCATCATGGATTCAACCATTTCATGGTCCTTGGTTGACACCTCTTAAGAAGAAATTAGTACAGTAGCAATAAAAAGAAGAAAAAATACCTTGGAACTGGGCCTGGCAACTCACTACCACTGTCTCAAGGCAGTGAGATTGTTTGCCAGCTGGCACCACATGTGTCTGCTGTTGGTGTCCTCTAATGCTATGTGATGTATGTTAAGCGTGTAGTAGGAGGAAGGAGGAAAGTGTACGCTGAGCATGTAGGGGTAAGGAGGAAAGGGCATGGGAAGCCGCCCTTTAATAAGGTTTGCATTAGTTGGGGAGATTGCAGAAAGTGCCGGATGCTAGGAGAAGGTGGGATGTATAGCTGAACAGGGCCTACCCTTTTGAGTGGAGATAGGAGAGGAGCTATAAGGTAAAAAGAGCATTTAGGGCGATATCTAATACTGGTGTTGGAGACTTACTGCATCCAAGCCTAATTATAATTGGTGAGACACGTAATCACCAGTTATAATAAGCCTGACTAATTGGAAAGGTCAGGTGAGTAATAATTTGTGACATTATGAAGAACTTCATCAACACCACTACTACAGCCCTTCAAAATTTTCTCCTTTGATCAATTCTTAATGCCACTGATCAGAAGTGTTCTTGGCATTCTGATGGCTTCATAGTGCCTGAAGGAGGGGGGTATTTGGGGTAGGACAACTTACAGTGTCCCCAGGTTATTTCATGTTATGACAAGAGGTGATTTTTATGAGGGTTTTGTTGAAATAATAAATCTGAATGCATTAGTTATTCAGAGGCTTCAAGACCCATTAGTTGTATTAGCATCCTGTTGGCTACCATGCAATCTCAGAGGTATTGAAACAAACTCAGCAGCTCAAAAGCCAGTATAGAGACTCATGCCTCTCATTGTATGATATGGTAGTTTTCACTAGGGAGTACATAATATGAACTTGTAGCATCACTCTGTGTGCTATCCACAGCTATTCCTATATGAGATGCAGCTTTCCCATACAATGCACAACATGTGTGCACATTCCCATGGTGATCAAGAAGTAAAGAAGATGATATATGCATAGTTCTGCAGATGTGAAGAGTCAAGAAGAATGACGGCAATCAAGAAGTGAGGCACATGTAGTCTGGTAAGTGAATGATGGAAGGGAAAATGATAGGGTCACTGTAACAGTTTGCTTACATTTGCTCTTGCCCTCTCTGCTTCTGTGGCTGCCTCCTGAGCCATTGATAATACATTGATGAAGGTGAGCAATGCTACATCATCTTTAATATCAGCTTCTTTATCTTTACTTACTTCCAGGCTCTCATAGTATTCTATGTCATTATGGTCATCAAGATTTGGAGGAGTATAGTCTGCATCCTCAGAGTCAGAAATATCTTTAATGGTTGCCTTTAGAGATTTTTCTGAGCTCTAGAGAGATGTGCAAGATGTGCCTAGACAGCTTTAAACTTGTTCCCCATTTCAATGCCAGTAGCAGAGGTTTTGAAGGTATTTCTGAGGCCCATTCATCCTTGTCTTCTCCTTGGCAGCATGTCACATGTTTGATTATATAAGCAGCCAAATACTTCAAGGAGGATTCTTTTTCCCACTGTTCCAGCACATGGAAATGATATTCCAAATTGTTTTCCACTTTTGATGTTTTTGACTTATTTCTCCATGAGTTCTGATCTAAAACTTAAAATTCTTCCTGGGCCTTCAAGAGGAACTTCATAAGACACTTTCCAGCAATTATATTTAGTACAGATTGGTTTTGTATGGATGTTATTTGAGAATGTTGAACAGGTCAATCTTACTTACTTAAGATATGTTGAAACCAACATTAACTTAAGCTGATCAACTAAGAGCTAGTTCAAAAACCTATATGAAGTCAGGTTAAATTAATTTGCAGTTAGCAGGTATGGTTGGCATGGCATACCCCAAATGGCTGACTTTCAACCTTGCTTGCATCATACTACTACCAGTTACCACCATAGAGTCTTGTTATCGTATTAATAATCTCAAGGGTGTCTGTCTCACCCATCATAAACATATCTTGACAAGTGTTGTATCTCTAACAGCTCTTGCTGCACATTACACTACTATTCTCAGGACTCAAGAGAAAGAGAAGGCATTTTGGACTGAATCAGAAATAACTGCACTAGTTGACTACCTTCATAAACATCAGTCAGAGTGTGCTGAAGGAGGCAACTTCAATATGGTAACATTTAATGAAACAGTGAGAGATATCACATCCAAGAAGACACAGGGCCCACAAAAGACTGGAAAAATGTGCTAGACAAAGTGGATATTAGTGAGTTGCTGATTTCAATCTATGTTATCAGTTTATTGATCTCAGCTAACAAGTGTTTAGTTGAAACAGATCTACAGTGCTATTAATAAGTATTGCAAACAGTCTGGAATCAACTAGTGGCACCCTGAGTATGGTGCAAATATTCAGGGGGAAGCGGCAGTAGCAGTGTTTAATGTGCAAAAGATAAGTCATTATACTCTCATGTCATATTGTTTTACTAATACTATGGTATCTCTTTCAGTCCAATTCTGCAATATACCCTTTCCAAAACTTCAGATAGGCATATCTTGAGTAGATACAGGAGATTTTACCCATTGGTGGTACATAAGGAGCAGCAGCTTTCTGAGCCACTGATGTTTCCATGCCTTCCATTAACAATAAGCTTAGTATGGATGCCCCAGAAGCTCAGGCTCCTGAATCTATTAGCTCCATGAGTGTCATTGCTAGCATGAGTAATGGATCTACTAGCTTCACAAGTGCTGCTGCTAGCACAAGTGGTAATGTCATTATGTCCAGGACCAATACCACCACTTCTCCTTCATCTACTATGCCTCTCCTGTTTGGTGCTTAGAAAGCACTTACATAATGCCACATCTATGTTCCATCATGATGCAACCACATTTGCATCCACAGTACCTTCATCAATATCTGAACAGCCACAATAATCTGAGGCTCAAGTGTCAAAGAAACAGAAGTCACATACAAGCCAGTCATGCACTAACTGTGGCCAATCTGCAATGATGACCAGCACTGCAAGAGCAGCCAAGATCACACCAGCTGCAGCTGTCATAGGCATGCAAGAGTCCATCAATTGTCTCACCAATATGATCAAGAAGGGTATAGTTACTAATGCAGAAAGGCTGGAGAAGTGTTAAGACCATGCACAAAGGGTAGGACTGATTCTGAGGGGCTTGGCTTCAGCTTGTGTGCTGTGCCCCTTACCTGAGTATGTGCCCTTAATTTCAGATTGGTGTCCGAAGATGTCTGAAGGACATCCGAAGGCACGGGAAACTTCAGAAGGACTTTCTGGACGGGTGCAAGTAACTTCTGGATTAGCATGGGAAAGTTCCAGAAGAACTTCCAGAAATTATGAGGTTTTGTCCTAATACAAATATGTGTAATGGCTACTCAGGACTTGTCCTGAGTAGAAGCAGATAGAGGAAAGGCTGTAAGGACAAAGTCCAAAGCAGAATAGGTCTGGAGGACTATGGGAAAGATCCAGATAGACTTCCGGAAGCTTCAGAGGATCGACTGGGTGGATAAGTGGATGAGCGGAGGATCAGAGGATCAGAGGATCAGAACTCTGGCCTAGGGAATTCCTCCCTAGGCCTGAGATGGATACTGTCTAAGTTGGAAGACTAGAACTGATATGAAGACTTAGGGTGAGATCTAGTGCAAGGACTAATATGATATTCAGACTGAGGAACTACAGGACATATACAAGAGTTTATATACTAAGTGACTACTGGAAAGATCAGTAAGCAAAGGTCCGAGGCTATGTATGAAGCATAAGCAAAGGTTCACAAATGCGAGTCAGAAATGAACATAGGTTAATGGATCAGTAAGCATACCGGTAATAGTTTTTCAATTTCATACTCAATCACTAGCTGTTTCCATACTAAGTACTTGTTGTTTCCATACTGAATTACATGTGTTTCTATGCTACATTTTCCAATTTGCTTTTGTCCAACACATCCAAGTCTGATACTCTAAGTCTGAACCTAAGTCCAACAAAGCCCTCTCATGTATGGCATCCTGATACTGATCCCACATTGCTTGTATAATATGTTTACACATTGCATGACCACTATTGTCATTTATTTCTTTGTCATCATCAGCTTGTCTCTGAAAATCAGGGCTCCCAGACATGTATGATTTGCCACTCAACTCTTCATCCTCATCCTTACTAGAATCATGTAGGCATGGGAAGTTGTGAATTGGACACAATGCAGCAGGAATTCATGCTTAAGTGTCAAGGAAGTATCCTGGTGCCAAAAGGAGAATGTGAAAGCGGCATTTTAGAACACCAAAGATATGCTGTAGGACTTGGAGTCCTTATAGACTTGTAGAGGCTATTTTTGCAGCATCCTTTAGGTCCCTGCACAGCACATGATATTGATATCTCAGTGTGCCTCCTGTATATCAGCAGCTGACAGCCACAGCTCACATGTGCATATTAGTTCACATCGGCTTCCTTTCAGTTCCATCACACAATCTTCCTCTGTCCATGTCCTCCACTTGTCCATTGGTGCATATTTTACTTGTTGCATACTAGACTGACCATATCTCTAGTACTATGTTATTTATATTTTGATTACATACATTATGTATCCTTATTACATATTACCATTATCTACTTGACTCCAAAGAGCACTTAGCACTGTAAAGATACAACAATTGCTGGATACTACACAAAGTAAGTAACTTGTAATATAAAAGTGTTATAGTGGTCTTGCATAGCCTAGTCTGCTATACTTGCTAGATGAGTGTGTTCAACCTGAGGGGTTAGCTACTGGAATAAGTCTGTAGTTAGTCAATCAATAAACTGTCAAAAGTCTGAGCATGGGAAACAGAATCCAAAGGTATAATTATGGTGTAGAAACAACAATACTGCAAGTCATTAACAAGGCTCCTGGCTGTATCTGTAAATGTTGTAGGTCATGCAGTCTGCTATGCTTGAGATGACAAGTGCATTCAACCCTAAAGGGGAAGTGAGTACAGCAAGGATCTAGAAATATGCACTGAAGTGAAGTGCGAGAAAGTGCAGGTGTATGCAAGGTGCAGGAACACACATGTATATTAGTGCAAAGCACGGGAAAGTGTGTGCACATATGCAGAAATGAGAGAGACTAAACTTAAGTGATGTTATGATTCAAAATAAGAGATGTGAGAGTGCAAGATACAAAAGATTAGATTTCTACTGTGACTTTCTAGATAGTAAGTGGGTAGTAACCAGTAAGTTGGAGGTGAAGTGAAAAAGTGAAAAGTAAGTTCCCCTTCATGGTATATACTGCTGGTGCTTATATAGCGTGCCTAAGCACTGTCATGCAGAGCCAAAGTGCTACCAAGTAAGGTATGTAAAGATATATATGAGTAAGGGTCCATAATAAAAATAAAGGTGGAATGATATGCTAATAAGGGAAATGGAAATATATGCACTAGAGAGCTTGGTGGACAGTGGATGGATGCTTCTGCATGGCTGGTGCTATAGGGTGCTCAAGCACAGGAAAGCATGCATGCATATACATCACGAAGTACGGGAATGGTACATGCATGGTATGTGTTGCACATGAAAGCTGCACCTCATATAGGATTAGCTGCAGATAGCATACAGAGTAGTGCTGCAAGTTCATGTCATGTACTCCCCAATGAAAAGTGCCATATCCAGCAATGAGAGGCATGATTCTCTACAACAGGTCCAATGCCAAAGTGTCAGCCAATGTTTTCAGGTATCAGTGGGTTTAGCAGGTTTCGGGTTTGTGGATTATGGAGGACAGTGATAGCAAATGTTGGGAAAGCGAGTGATATGCAGGTTATTGATAATGATGGGTGTTTCAGATAGAAAGAGCGGTAATATTTTGCCATATCAACTAAGAACTATAAAAATATTTGGTTTGACCACTAAGTGTCAGGAAACAGCTCCCTACTACTTGGATGATGAATATGCCATGTGGAAACCAATATATATATATATATATATATAAGTATGTAGAAATCCAGAACCCTATAGGCAAAAGTAGTGGCCAAAGAATTTCAGGTCTGATGTACATGTAAATAAACACAAGATGCTGCAGACAATGGGAAAACATGTAATAGCACTGGCTACGACATGAGTAATGTGCAAAATAATCAAATATGCACCTAGTGGGGCTAGCAGACAAGATGGGACACAGATAGGACAAGTGCATGGGAAAAACATTAGGTCTACTAATTAAAGTGTCAGGTTTGGTGGACATGCATTGGATTGCATCAGGAAGTCAATATAGTGTGACAGACATTTGATGTGATGCATGAAAGGCTGAATACAAGCCTAGCACAAGCTCAAGTGCTACAGTGTGCTATCATGTATACTTTACTAAGGAATTTTTCATGTATCTATCTCTCTCCCACACACGAAATCTAAACATCCACTTGCACATGATAATATGCCAACTCAGAAACTAAAGCAATTCTCATATTGTCATGCACACTTCTTGAACAACAGCACTATTACACTTGTCTTGTTTGCTTTGCATTACCAATCAATACTTCCTTCAGCCACTCTATCTTTATACTTTGCAACTTTCACACTTACCTTTGTCAGTGTCATGCACTTTTGTGTGTCAATACAATTCAGGTTGCTCAGTTTTGCCTTGCATCGCATCATCATTGGCTCACTCATGCTCATGTCACATTGCGCTAATCCTCATGTTCTATCCATTCTCACTTATCCTTCCTAGACTCAATGGTTTTCCTCCATTATTTTACATAGAGGTATCATATCCTGTATTCCAGACCTACATCCAATAATATTCCCACACCTCATCTGGACCTTCAGATGTCCTATTCATGTCTCCAATCCTCTACCCATCCAAATCCCTGCACCTCTGCACATCCACATCCACATCCCTTTATCTTTGCAGCTAGCCTGCATTATTCACCCTTGTTCCATCACTCTAATGTTATATCTCAGATATCTATGCATCTCATCTGGACCACATCCAATCCAATCCAATCTGGTCCTATCCAATGTATAGATACATTTCTAATCCAATATACAATAAGCTTTTTGATTCATTTCCTGTGCATATAACACTCACACAGCCTATTCAGTATTCCTTGTTTCCAGTACCTCATTTATACTTACTACTGGTATACTTACTGATCCATTAACCTATGCTTCATTTCTGACTCATGTTTGATAACTTTGCTTATGCTTCATACATAGCCTCAGACCTTGCTTATTGATCTTTCTGGTAGTCACTTAGTATATAAACTCTTGTATATGTCCTGTAGTTCCTCAGTCTGAATATCATATTAGTTCTTGCACTAGACCTCACTCTAAGTCCTCATATCAGTTCTAGTCTTTCAACTTAGTCAATATCCATCTCAGGCCTAGGAAGGAATTACCTAGGCTGGAGTTCTGATCCTCCAATCCTCCACTCATCCACTCATCTGATCCTCCAAAGTTTCCAGAAGTCTGTCCAGATCTTTCCTGCAGTCCTCCAGACCTATTCTGCTTCAGATTTTGTCCTTGCAGTCTTTCCTCTGTTTGCTTGTACTCAGGACTTGTCCTGAGTAGCCATTACATGTATCTGTATCAGGACAAAACCTCATCATAATTTCTGGAAGTTCCTCCAGAACTTTCCCACACTCATCCAGAAGTTACTTACACCTATCCAGAAAGTCCTTCAGAAGTTTCCTGCTGTTATGCATAGTATGTGATTCATACCATGTCAGATATATATAGAGAGTGATAAGGAAGATATGAGAGACTATCTAGCCCTCTGTCACTAACTTACATCTCCATTTTTCCTTTGATTCATTGTCTTGTATTTTATTTCTCACTTTTCAGACTTGATTTTAACTTATATTTGCATCAAGCATGTGATCTTCTGTTTATTTCTCATTGTTTATTTTTATTTGGCTTCTTTCAGCCACCAAGTTTTGTATCTCTATTTATTTCTGACTGTTTATTTTTATTTGGCTTCTTTCAGCCACCAGATTTTATTTATTATTATATCATGTGACTGGGAAATATTCTAGTTTGTAACATTATTCAAGCTGACTCAACATGTTCAATCATGGTTTGTCATGGTTTGTAATTTCTTTGTAAGATTACACTGTATTTGTAATGTACTTAGTAATAAGCTGATTCATCACCTGGTTTGTAAGCCACATTCTTACTAATCCATTTGATTAATCATGCTTAGTAAGGAGGTTCCCAAAAGATATGAAAGGACCCCATTTTCACCCATGAAATACAATCCTTCCACTTTGACTCTGATTCCAAACTGTGTGAGACCACTAAGACTTAAAAGTGCAGGCCAACATAAGTGCTTTGAGATAATCTAAGATATCATTATCTACTCTAAGTTGTATACTCCCTTACAGAGGTTGACTATATAACTTCTGTTATCATTATTCTACTCTAGGTTATATACTACCTTACATGGGTTGACTATATAACCATTGAACAGCTCTCATTCTAAGCTTTATATGTATTCATAAGACTCTCTCTTTCAACAGAAAGTGAGCCACATATCTAAGGACAACAAAGTTGAAACAGACTTTCATAGGTTGAAACATGACCTACTAGGCTGAAACAAACCTAACTAATTTATCCAGAACACAGAATATTCCACAACACTTTGTATAAGACTATACAAGAAGAGGACAACAAACTAAATCCTCCCAAGAACTCACCACATTACCTCCCATGAAGTAGAAAAGTTAGAGACCATGGACTTAAGGACTGGCAAGAAGTCTTCACTGTGTATAATTGTATTGTCATTATACACAACTTTCATATAAGACCCTTAAGTAACAAGACACCACACCTTTGGACATCTTCAGACTTTCTTTGGACACCAATCTGAAATTAAGGGCACATACTCAGGTAAGGGGTGCAGTGCACAAGCTGAAGCCAAGCCCCTCAGAATCAGTCCTACCCTTTGTGCATGGTCTTAATAAGAGGAATTGATCTCAGTAGCAATCCCCTTGGATCAAATCTATATTTGCATCCAGAGGTCTATTTGAGTTTTACCTTACTTCACCCTTTCTTCTTATTTCACCCCTTCTCATCTAGCTATCATGCCTTGCACACAGCGCTCTATCACATTTTGTGCAGACACATGGCATAGGTTGAAGAGCTCCTCTTTATTGACAGGCCTGCCATCAAAAGTTAGAGAAACAAAGAAGTTAAAAAAACATATCTGATATTTTCATGGCCCCACTCCACAAGGTGGTAATGGACACCACAGTATGGCATGAGAAGTTCAGGCAAAGCAGGAATCCTGCATCCACTAGGTAGTACTTCTGTGGAAGTTATGTGCATGTGCATCCTCATAAATATGAGCATCATTGGCTGAACCCTCCCACTCAGTCAAAGAGTAGACAAAATTGAGGTTGAAGTCATAAGCAAATAAACAGTTCTGTAAAATGAAACCTTTGCAATTATGGTATACAGTGTGTTTGAAGGCAGGGGGCGATGCATGAATATGACTTCCATCAAGTGTGCTGACAGCATCCCAGAAAAATGGCCAAAATTTGGGTTTGTTTTTCAGTTTTTTTGGAGACCAGAGTGCCATCTGGTAAGTGGATGTATGTAGTGTAGAATAGGAGACAAAAATATATGTAGAATCCTTTTAAAATAACTAGGAAATATTAGATGTATTGTATAGATCAAAAAATAATAGCACTCACCATGAAATTGTATCATTCAATCTTTGAGACCACTCTCCAATGTGCTGAGTAGTGTCACAACCCCTTCAATGAATTAATGCAGGGCAGAGACTAGGACTCAAACAAAGGTTATCACAACAAAAGAGAAGAGAACAGCAGGTACATCTTGGATTGCTCACCAGGAGATACAAGAGGTTTGAACTAAAGAACTACTAACTACGATGAGCTACCTATATACACACATTGAAACTGAAATCAAAACTGAGAATGAACTAACTAACCAATCAGAATAATTAAAGGTATTGTATGATTCTATATATAACTTATGATGTCATAACATGTATCACAGCCACAGTAAGACTCTGGAACATTCCAAGAGTATTGTGTGGCATGATGTCATCTACTTCAGCATTGTCCAATAAATCATGTGACTCCAGTAATTCTACAATAGACGCAATAATAGGAACTTTTTCAACTGTAAATGTATTCTTAGGTATAGGCATTGTGACTGAGCACTTAAAGGACTTAGAATTGAGGAATGAATAATGGTTTGTATTTGGAACTTGTGACAGGTAGTCAGGCCTGTGATGCTAGTATACAGGAACATCAGATATTCAATGATAAAATGATATTGGCATATAAAGAATTATAATATGTAAAACTGCTATAATAAGTCTAATAATGATACATCAAATTGTCAAGCTTTATATTGTAGGATAGACACGGCAGAACTTGTCAAATATGCAAGGATGAGACTTCATAGCTTTGCTTGTCAAAGGAACAAAGATTGTTGATGTAAGATCTAGCATCGTATTTATGACACATTCATGGACCATGCTCCCTTTGATTATAATGGATGCTTGCCTTGACAGAATTCACAAGTGTCACCATGGTGACAGGTACTGCAGGAGAGTGTCTGAATGGCAAACAAGTCAAGCCTTCACAATGGTGATCCTTCATTGGCTGTAGTAGCTAATTATATAATGGATGCCTGGTTTTATGTATCCTATGAACCATGTCAAAAAGACATGTATCACATAGCTATGTCCAATTGGTCTCATTCTTACAAATACCAGCCACAAACACATGAGTTGTACTTGTGATCAGCAACAGGATCACTGGCAAATTTTGAGCAAAGGTCTCAGGATGACATGTACTGAATCTATAGTGACAGACAGACAACATAGTTGACCAAGATGTTACTATTACATCATGAATACCATGATTGTCATGTGTTGGTGAAAAGATACAAAAATGATGAACATGTATGATTCACTTTCAGCCTGAAGGCTGGGTATAATCTCGATGTCATAAGCAACCCATACATGAACATTCAGTATAGTACAATCTATTGTCGTGTGCTGACAGTATGCTACACACCACCACCATCTGGTACAAAAACTTCTTTCATCTGCACTCGCTTCTGCTGAATTCTTGCCAGCACACTGTTCTTGATGAGGGGATATTGAGCAGTCAAATATGACGGGAAAATTTGCCTAGAAAATGTGAGAATCAATAGAACAGAACAAGTTGCTAATCACCTGTTTCACCACACAGTTAGGTCATCCACCTCTTGTTTCTCATCCAGGTCTTCAAAGATTTCTAAAATTGAGTTGTAAAACCTTTCAGAGTCAGTGACCATGTCTGTATGTGAAAACACAGGCGATGAGGTGAGGGCAAATTGGATCTGGAATGAATATCCACTGTTTGTTAGAGATGTAGATATGCGAAGTGTAGACAAACTTGCATTGCAATATAGGTGATGGAGGGCAGCATGACTTGAGTCATCCTGTGAATGCGAGCATTACCTGAACGAGTTGCCTTTGGTTCTTTGTCCACAGAACTGGGGGATGTAAAGATGTGTCTATATGCCTGTGAGTCTAGTTAAGTGCAAATATTTTTGGAAATGACTTATATCATACACAAACAAGCAAGGCACTCCAAAATAGACCATTCCATGGATCTTCAGGATCATAATGGTAGTTGGCATACAAGAATAATGGCCACTGGTCTCCAGTCACAATGATCTCACCACTTTGTAGCTTAGCTTTTGTTCTGCATTTCATTAGTATTTAAGTCAAAGAAATACAGTGACTTGCAAAACTGTTACAATGTTTGGTACTTTTTTAGTGTACACATTATTGTGCCTGTATGCATGGAAATCACACTTTATGTTGGTGAGAGATATTGGAGAGCCAACCCCTGGCTACACATAGACACTTG
>MU172280.1:532284-627095 GCA_016695485.1 Suillus hirtellus | reverse complement strand
CCATAATTTGTACACTGAAAAAGTACCAAACATTGTAACAGTTTTGCAAGTCACTGTATATGACACGGACTCAGAGTTAGACCAGTCGAGGCCAGCAGGACAAAGTAACGCGCCTGTCCATTCATGATGAAAACTGCAATGAACTTTCACATTGCGAGCAAGAGGTGGGACAAGATTCTGTCCCTTTGGGGTAATCCAGTCGAGCACGCTGCCTTTGAGACTTTTAGTATCATCGCCCCTTGCACCAGATGCACCTTTGGTGAGCTAAGGATAGGTAAGATAAACAAATAACTTCAAAGACATATGAAGAGAATGTGATACTTGCGAGCTCTGCAACGATGTCAACCTCATCCTCTCCGCTTTGCATCAAACACTCTTCTAGGCCTGCCACAGACTTCAGAAGTTCTTGAAAAACACGATGCTTGCGTCGTTCCCTTGGAATATACATGCAATTAAATAGGCCCACATAACTCTCAGGAAAACATACTCAGCAGTAAAGTTTTCCTCTGGAATGTCGGCTAATTCTCCCATCTGTAGAATTCTGTTTGTGAGAAGGGCTTGGAAGTTACAAAGAGTGTGGACTGTCCGCCTGAAATGATGTCCATAGTGTACCAGTGGATCTGTCACACTCCTGTATCATCATTGCAATCATTAGCAATCACTCCCCGAAAATATAAAGTCACTCATGGTCTTTTCCTGGAACCAAGTTGCAGGGCATCAATCTGTTTGCGATGTTGGCTGCAAGATTCGTTGTCTTCAGACATCTGTATTGATTGCAAGGCAGGGTGAGAATCAGGTCCCACCATGACCGCAACTATAAATCCCATCAGCTGCAGTGTTTGGTGCTATTTGAGAGAGCAACTTCAATCTGCTTTTGGAATTCAAGTATTGCCAATAAAATAACCACTTACTGTTAATTACGTAGATAAATTTGATGGCAGCGCTTAACACCATGCAATGATAGCCACCAAAGATGGCTGTTACATAGCAAGGGTACAGGCCACGTCTCAGGTGCTTCCTATCAATATCTCATGTCAACATTTATATTTTGAAACTGGCATTATCACTTACCAGATGGACAATATGATTTGTGAAGAGGAAAGTTGTGGTCATGATGTCCCAAGCAGTATTCTATAAATCACCTTCTTTATTGACAAGGAGTCAGGTAAGCTCGGGAACGAGTATTGGGTGCGACTTCAGTAAAGTCTAATACTAATTAGCCATTAGTATGAGCACAGACATGTATTAGCTTACATAGTTCAACTGCATCAATACATCTGGAAGGAGTGTGAACTTTTATAATTAAAAACAACAACCAAAGCTCGCGTACATTGAAGAAACTCTGTGATGGTCTTTATAATGTCTGCAAGACTTGCTGCAGACCAGAAGTACTGTCACCCAAAGTGAAGTCCCTGGGCCTTTCCTGCTTGAAACAAGACTGTGAATATAACGTGCTGTTCATATTGTCGAAGATACTCACAAGTAGTGTGGTCATGGGGATACAAAACAGATGTGATCGTGGTTGCACTATTCGAAGATGTCCATAGTATTCTGCTAGGGTCAGAAATCCATCAGTCTAGTTAACCATGCAATAAGATCACTGCAAACACACCTTTGAAACTGTTTAGATCAAGGCTTCTCTTCAACACAACTCTCCCTTAGACAGACTGTTTGTGTTGTGCATGTCACTGCATGGGATGGGCATATCGTAGTAAGTGAACTAGAATAGGCTCTTAATCACCCTCGTTGTGTGTTGTTCTGGCAGTTAATCTGTGACATTGGCAATAAGTTGGGTGGTGGAATAATATGAGACAAGGAGTATACCAACAGATTATCACGGGCAGAGAGAGCTGTAGCCTGGTACTAGTAGCAAGCTCCAAAATTGTCGAGAGTCTCAGGCTTCTCAATCCATCCTTCCAGACTTTGCCTATAGGCACATCACCTCTGCAAATCTATCTGCAAAAAGCACACCACTTTGAACTCATGTCTTGATGGCACAGAGATCTGTGAAGGTGACAGAGAAGCTGAATACACCACTTAGATTGTATGCATAGGATGCCATGATGATTTTGAGTTCCTTGTCAGAAAAAGATAAAACCTCTGGTCGCCATGCAAAGTGTTGAGCTGTCTTTTGAATCGCTCATGTCTTGGGATCTGAAGACCCCTTCCCTTCTAAAGCCTTCTTCTGAAGAGCAACAGCGACTTGCCACTCTCCATGTACTCTCTGGACATGAACTTTGACATCATTTAAGTTGTCTTGTGGAATTTGTCCTACGAGACATAGAAAGGTAAGGTGAAGTGAGGTTGCGGTCTGCCGTATTTGTGGAAGAACTCTGGAGGATGGGATAATATTTAAGGAAATCATCACAGAGGCAACAGCCCTCATCAACAAGGGCATCCACCACAACTCTGGACTCGGAAGTTCAAGTTGCAGGTATCCTGTTTGGAGTTCATTGCCTATCTCATTGAGGAAGCATCCTAACAGATCCTAACATACCAGTAAGTGTCCTGACATGTCTGGGCTCATTGAACCTTTCTGAGTCGAATGACGATAGTGGTCACTATCATTGACAAGTACATCTGAATTCACACAACTTGAAATTAGTTACTATGATTGCTAGCAGCCATGATATCATGATGGTCATTATGAAAGCCTCCACAGCAGATACCCTGTTCCATACAACCAATCTAGTTTTTATAGTCAAGGATAGCATCATCATCACTATCATGATCCTTGTTGCAGTCTTCATCTAAATCAGATTCCAAGGCCAAGTCAGACAGAAGGCCCTGATCTGGATCCAAATTAACTTCCTCCTCCTCAAGATCCTCAAAAATTGCACTAGTTGTGTCAGCATCCAAGTCTCTGTTAGTACTAGTATGCATGTATGTGTGCCTGACTCCTAACCCCCACTGATACTGCATGAACATGTCGCAGTCTACAAAACTAAGCTGTCATGTCAGGATAGCTTTTTTAGTGGAGCCGATGGACATACCAATTGATGTAATAGAATTTCCAGTCTAGCTGATCCTGAGTACAATGAGAAACACCTTTTCCATCCAAATGCTGCAGGTGTTGAGAGAATTGCAGAATGACATGGCAACATCTAAGGACGTCATTAGGATCAACAGACCCAAACACGTCTGGTTCTGCCATGGGAGGGAAGCAAACACAATCCAGAGATGGGCACCGGCTCAAGCCTTCATCCATGTATTGATACCAGCGCACCCACAGGAAGTCGATGTGATGCAAGTGATACCTGATAATGCCAGGACCAATATAAGTGACATTGACATGATAAACACCAAGTACACGAGTGTAGAGATAAGGGTGTTGTTCACTGGTGGCATTTGAGTCCTCACTGGTGTGGCCCAGGAGCATGATATTACAGTGTGATGTTGATGGATTAATGATGTCCTGCGCTTGGCGGACATCATATGTCATGTAGTTGAGATGCATTAAGTTATGTCTGTACATGTGATCAGCCTTGATCAAAATTTGACCTTCCAAGTTTGCATTTGTTGGGGTAGTACTACCTGGGACCATAACAGCAGTGGAACTGTTAGTATGTGAAAGACCATCTTCTGTTGTTAAGATATCCTTGATCTTAGCAAGGAGAAAGTGCTTCAGCTTAGGTAAAAAGTCCTGTCGCTCGAAATCAGCACCGTGTTGCATTCAAGCTATCTATGGCACTCACTTTGGTAGCAGGATCACTCAGGTGCATTTGGAGGAATAGCAAGATGTTTATGGGGTTATTTTGTGATTTCCCGATGTGGAAACGAGCTTCAGGTGACGAGGCAACTTCTTCGTTGATGACCACACCATGTGGTGACTGTGGTTGTCACAAATGTGATGTATATGGGCCTCACATCGTTCAATGCTGCTTATCTGTTTCACAAAATCTTTTTGATCTGTTCAATAATACTTGCTTTCGAGGTGCAGTGTTCTAGCTCTCCCTAGATTGCACAATAGATTATTTTGCTTGATCGACGGTATGATCAAAAAAAGTTCTACTCACTGGTTTAGTGCTATATGAGTCTGTTGTGCCAAAGTTGTGTATAGAGGTAGAATAATCACCCAGGGCATGCAACTTGTATGTTTGTAGATTAAAAGTCTTTGGTTGCTGAGTTGTCTGAGATGTTGACGTCGATGCCTCTCCAGTGCCATCTTGAACAAGGTTTTGCAACTGCTGGTGCTGGCAATGTTCTGCTTCCCTTTTTAATTCCTTAGTATTAAATGCTACGCATGTATGTCTCTGGAAGTGACGAAGCTGCTTTCCAAGCATAACAGTTGCAGTATTGAGGAGGTTAAGAATCTCATTGGTGTGCATACACAGCTTTGTGAGAGCGTGCCAGTGTGCACATGTACAAAGCAGAGTCAACACATTTGTATTGTGTGGCTCTGGAAGGAGTGCATCAAATACAGGGATGGTGCACTGATTAGATAGGTATGGGTCATGGAAAATAGTTAAAAAGAATATGGAACATTACCTGGAGAAGGTCTTCAAAGTCCTGAGAAGCCATCTTCTTCATTTCAGAAGTGTCTGAAGCAAATTTTCGAATAGTGTTGTAGCCGGAAGTAGGAGTGTCTGTAACTAAGTTGTGTCCTCATCAGTCAGACAACCTTTGTTGAGTTTATTTAATAAAACATACCGACAATCAAGTTCATGCACTAATACATCACCTGGGCAAGCAGAACTGAGAATGTGTATCAGATAGATGAACAGTGCTTTCCAGACACTGAGTTCAAACTCATGCATGAGGTCTACGACCAACATGATGAATAAATTAAAGCCAAGGCATCTGAGTCTTTCTGAAAATGTGTTCTGAAAGATTGTGGTCAATATTTGGATGAATTCAACATCATGTAGATATACAGAGGTTGGCACTAACAAATGCTCCTTCAATAGGTTTCCAACATGACTGCTGCAAACACCACAACCATGGTCATACACAAGTTCCTGTGAGACCGTGACTTTACTTTTCCGGGCATTGTCATCTATATGCATAAGGGTTTGGCATTGTTTCATGTTGAGCAACAAACCCAGATTGTGAACACAAGATTTTGGGATGAGGCACCAAGGGCGTGGACACCCACCAAGATTCCGTATTGTAGCCAATAGTGCCCTGACAATAGAATGGGCAGAATTTAGCTGACCTTCGAGCCATGGAATCCCACTCACTTTTCTGGATGGTCAGCAGAATATGTGAGGATCTGGGGGTAAAAGTGATACTCAATTCCGTCACAGCAGCATATCACGATCCCATGTTTGTAGGCTTCTACAAACTCATCATCGAGCAGAATCTTCCATTGTGTGTGATAAAGTTCCCTGTGGCAATGTGTGAGAAAGTCAGCACTAGGTTTTTTCCCACCGAAGTGCTTCATAGTAAAATCCTTGAAACTATCTGGAAGCTTCAACAAAATGCATATGTTAGTACGAAAAAAATCAGAAAGAACATGGGCACATACATGGTTGAAGTAGGCAACATGACTACAAAGACAACAAGAAGGCTTGCACCTTCTATACTTAGACTCATTTCTGAGAAACATATAGCAGGGCCAGAGTTTGGAGTTACCAAAGGAGGTCAGATGGGTCGCATCTGACCAAAACATGAGAGCGACAACAACGCGCTCTAGATCACACCCAGGCTCTGGTGGGGACTCTTGAATTTCATGGTGCGCTTGAATGAATGCCTCCAAAGTATACAGTTCCCCATGAACATGAATGGGTCTTTCAGATTGTCCACGATTCCAGAGCAGTTCATAAGGTTGATAGTGGAATAGTTCATTGTGTTTTTCATTTGCAAGTTTCTCCCAAATGACAGATATGAGCAGTCGATGATGCAAATTGGTAGTGAGGTAGTCGTGGACACCCGGGCTATCTGCACAACTGTGAATAGGAATCTTAATACTGATTGAGGTCTTCTTCCACCCAGCACCTTCAAAGGACATATTATGCACCTCTGCATCTTCTGCACTAGATCCAAGTCAATGGTTGATTGAGTTCCAGCATGTAGCATGGATATCTTCAGACCAAAAATCAGCATCACTGATTATCCATAGTAGTTCCTTGAAGCTCTTTTGTGATTTTTGGATCCCCCCATTCCAAAACCAATCACAAAGGAGAAATGACGACCTGTTCAGATATGGAAAGAATGTTTTTGGTGCTTCCATGGTATCATGCTGTATTACACGAGCATGCATGCTGAGATCCTGACTTTCCTGGTCTAAATGCGTTAAAGTGAGGTTTTCTAGTGTTGTAACCTCTTCTGGGTCATGAGTAGGCAAGTGACTGCTATGATATTGATGCAAAAGTCTGAATACATTAGGAAGTGTGCGAAAAAAATGAAGCATGCATGACAGCTGTGCACCTGCATCCGAAGTGGATGGGGGATCTGCGATTGGTGGGGAGGTTGGCTTGGCCATGGGTGGGGGTGGGGGTTGAGGAAGGACATCTTGAAATTGTGCAGGAAGATGATGATTGGTGCATCGTGGGCGACACTCAGTGAGCGACCATGGATCATCGATGTCATTGGTTCCAGAGTCTTCAAGCAATACTTCTCCTGCTGGCGAAGTCATAGTTTCTGCACTGTTGGCAAAGGGTGGAGGAGTAACCCCAGCTGGCTCATCACATCTGTCTTCTCTGCATGGCCTTTTTCTTGCAGTCCATATCTCTTTAGCCTTCGCCAGAGCATTTGAAAGGTGCTTCTTCCACTTTTTGCACATCCTCTGATGGTTTGCATATGCATTGAGTTGCAAAAAGCCTCTTACACAAGTGCAAACAGTCAAATATCCTGCCAGATTCACAGGAGACAACTCAGAAGATGGTGATAGTTCATCCATTTTGGGGTCTATGAAATTGAAAGGACGAGCAGTATTGCTATAAGGTATGATCTAAAGGGTTTATCAGTTATTTGAGATCAGGAGTAGTAGGTAGTATCTGGATGATTCAGGACATACTGGAAAAATTGTCCACTGCCACGGGTCCAAACAGTGATATGATCACGCACAGACTGGTGTTGCAGATATATTTCAACTAGCGCGTCAGCGAGCTAAGCTTGCAGCCTGAGCCTGCAACAGGAAGGATGCCATCCTCGAACTAGATGATACCAGGGAAACACTGTGCATATGGCATTGGTATGTTAGCAACATATGTACAGGATTATATTTTACCTTGTTTTAAATCCAGGCCAGTGACAGACTCTGGAGAGTGTGTTGCCCCTTCTGACCTCGCAGCACATCAAAGATCTCATCAATTTTGAGGACCACATTGCCTATGTGCGTTGATAGACAAGGATCCCAGTAGCCACTATGAGGCAGCAATGGTTATGTTAACACAGGGAGCACATGCAGGAGAGGACGTAGCCTGTTGTGCATCAAGTAAATGTGGTTATATCGGTAAGTTGTCCTCAACTGTCTAGCAGTCGTTTGAACTTGTTAATGATGATGTGGATGACCCGCGTACATAGTGTTCATTGGGCAAATTCACAGTTCATCCAGGTTGTCCATTAAGCGCTATCTGAGATGCAGTGAGCTACATCGTGGGTAACCATTAGTCATATGCATCTGACATGAATGATATCACAGGCATGGACGAGGCTAGGCCATGAGAAATCACATTTCTTAATGGGAATGGTACATACACAAACAAGCTGTGATTTTGCACAGTAACTGATACCATATGTCCATAGACATCAAACTAGCAGATGTCATGACAAGGTGGTGGAACAAGACTTATGAAGTATTTGACAGGCTTCCAAAACTGGACTCCTTCACCTGACCTGGCCTTACAGAAGGTGAATTCCGTCATTTTCTCACACGGTGCAACGGTTGTGAGCTTATCATGACAAGGTGAATGTTCGAACTTCACAACTGTGTAGGAAGGGTAGAGACAGACACAGAGGTCATTGATCTAACTACAGAGGATAATGATCAGTAGAAATATCAACAGAGAGCAGGGATGTCCTAAATTCATAAATAACTTGTCTACAATCAAGGTAAAATTTAGAAAACGATTTGAGCTCAAGTATGTTATGAATCACACATCGTTGTAATCACATACTACCATCTAGAACATATTGTGCGGTCTGTGGAATGCAATATGATAAATATATATTATATCACTGGAGGAAAAGGACATCAACAAAGACTACCAAAATGTATGTAGAGCTACTTTAAAGCCATTGTACATATGTTCAGTATTATACTGGTGGTGTGCTGTCCACAATGGTTCTGAACCTGACTCTCAAGATAGTTCTACATCTGAGTCATGTAACACACTTAAAGCATCACTATCCACACTATCAAATGCCATGCCTGCAAGGCCAGACACACGTAACACACCGCGTGAAACACCAACCCCAGTGTCAGCTTTGTGAAGTTTTTGTGCAGTAAGTTGGTCCATATGAGTATAGAGTTCATGTTCAATCTTTATGCACTCCAGACGTTTATGGACAAGTACGCATTCTGCCCAATGCTCTGAGCGCTGAGCACTAATGAGGTGAACAGTGAGATCGCTGTCATGAGTGGTCTCCCAGAATGGGGGAAGACATAGCACATCCATCTAGTTTATAGTTATTAATTGTGCCACATGATATCTAGACACTTGACAGTGGGTTACTTACAGATGGCTCTTGCAATACAAGTTCCTGGGAGTGTGGAGAGGGATATGCGTCCTTAGGTTGGGGGATGCTGCTATGCCAGGTTGCACAACAATTAAAGGGATTGGTCTTGTTATCATCAGAATTGGCTACATGCATCATAGGGGACAGAGATGTAAGAGCAGGCTGCAGTGTAGAGGACATGGTTCAATGATAATCTCCTGTTGAATTCTATTGACTTGGTTCTGACTTATTTTCAATAGAAGTACTTCATCCAACGAATTATTCTGAAACTCACACATGCAACTCAAGTAGACCAGATATAGTTTTTGCGAAGTCTGGTCTGCTGTGCTAGGTATCGTGCATGTGATACTTGAACTTGAGGCAGTATTTGTCTTGGAATAATGTGCTGAACATTGAACTCTCGTCCAGTATTTGTCAGATAGGCTTTCGAGCGAGAATTCTGGATTCAACCATGGGTCTCCCCAGGAATGTCACAAGACTGCTGAGCACCGAGTGCTGAGTGAAATATCAAATCGCTGAATAGTCACTTCTTTAATCTCCACTCACGAGAATTCTCATTTGAGTGATGACTCCAAAACCATGAATACAACACTGAATCAACATCTTGATGATTAACCGACTCAGTGACAGTAAGTACTGATAACCAATTCAATGCTTTCATGAATCAACTAATTTCATAAAGATAATGCAGCCCAGTGTGTCATTGATCCATGAGTTTGCCTCATGTCTCTGAAATTTCGACATAATGGTCAGGCTGATTCGTCTCCACCCCATTCAGTTGTCAGTGTTGGGTCAGTGCCATTCTAGAATCTGCTTGAGGCAAGATCTCCAAGTCAGCTGCGACATAAAAACAAAATGAACCACACAAGAGTCTTAAAAGCTCATCAATTCAGGCCTACTAATCACTATCATTTGATCTGAAAATGTACTTTCAAATTGGCCACCTCTACAACTTCCCAACAGCAAACAATGATGCGACTATATTTGACTGGTTTAGCCGTTCAGTATGTTCTCTACTCTCTGATGTGTTCTAGGTTAATTTACATGGATAATTCTAGCGACGTGTAGTTGAGACCCTCGAGGGGTTGTTCCTCAAAGTCGCCTATGTGCTACCTCTGGATAAGGCACCAGCATCTGTGCTGGCCCTGTCCTCAGAGCTCTTATATGAACCAGTGTACACAGTAAAATAGATCTCAATCTGCAAAAAATATTATTGATTTCCTCTGCAGGATATTTGAGGACAGGAGGATTCACTGGCGAGGGTTGTATTGAGGTCTAGATGATTTTTCCTTGCTCATGCTTATGTTTCACTAGCAGTGTCCACAATTCAGCATCCCAAATGATTGGAAACAGATTTGGGTCTATATGGACAATGACCTCATAATGCAGCCAGTCATTCAAGTACGTGTGTCATATATTGCACTGGACACAAACTGACGACTTCTTGAATAGAAGGTCATCAAGTCAGAACACAAGTTCTTCCAGCCGGAATCTATCCCCCCCCTCAATAATGTTCAGTCTAACGATGCTGTTGATGATGATTACTACTCTGTGATGAGTTCATTCAATCATTCAATGGGGATTGGACTGGCACAGAATTATCAGGATTTGGCACTATACCTTTGGGCTCTGCTACTAACCCCCCAGCTCATGCTGCAGTGAATATGGAGTTACCCCCCTTAGCTCCTCCTGCAGTAGATATCAAACCTGCGAATAGACTGGCATCCTCAGGCTTCTGGCACACCGGCCTTTCAAGGCTGAGAGAGAATATCACCCTGGGGAACCAGACCTTGCCGACCTTTGTGTTTTGCAACTCTGACATCTTCATGATGGGCATTGTGTTTAAAGGTGTATTCATGAAAGCTACCTTTCCTGCAGCAAGCGTCTGCATTCAGGATGCCAGAATTCTCGCCAGACAATACCTCAATCTTCACAGCCTAGCATCAGACCTGGAATCATTCCAGGGATCTTGCAAGACTTATCTTGTCAAAATGATGACCATTGCCAGGCATGTCGGCCAGCCACCAGAACAAGGTAAATGTGCACATGAGTGACACGTGTCTCGATTTGCTGACATTTTGGCAGGACCTCAGTGTCGGATAACCAACAAGACTAAACCCTTGATTATGGGATGTGACCAGATGATGGAATCCATACATTTTTGCTCTGTTGTTCGGATGTCTCTAATGCAGACCAGATGATATACAAAGAATGGCTCCAATTAATCAAGTCGTTAAAGGATGTTGGGTTTCCCCTCATCGACGACCTACAGAGAGCACACATGGGAGGGTTCTGCATGGGTTGGTATACCGCTGAGAATATCATACTATATATTCATAGCCTAACGGGCTTGATGTTGTGGGATGGTGAGGTGACATCAGTCAAATTCACACACTGTTCGGAAGGGGTATCTATTTTTCTTTGAAAATATAGTATCATGGTATTGATTTCATGTCTTGCAGAAACTGTATTGTTGCATGCCGATTCTGATCTTACTTTCCCTTCGTATCTTGCAACCAATCAGGGGTTTCTACCAGTCGCCACTGGATTTATTCCTTGGGCAGTATGATAAAATCCCTGATCCATTGCTAGTTGCCATATGTGGGATAGTGCATGATGTCTACAGTTGTTGAAAAACCAAATCTCATACATTTCCACAGTTTGTGATTTACTTCAGGCAGGGGTTACCTGGACACCCACTAGGGCAAATCCAATACGAAGAAGTGGAGATAGAATCAGAGTCACAGCTACATCTCCTCACAATCATCCACTGGAATGGGTCCAGTGAAGCCCATGAACTGAATGCATGGATGAATACTTGGGACGGCCCGTGAGGCTGGCACCAAGCCCTGTAAGTGAATTCTATTCAAATCTTTTTCCCACTTAGTCTGATGTGCGCACAGCCAGAGTGCACTGGACATTGTAAATGGACAATGAGGTCTGCAAATTATCTGAAGGCTGCCAGGCTGCTGCCAAACAAGCTTGTGAAGTTTGCTATCAGTTTTTATCATACATAGTCTTGCTGTTCTTCCATGAAATCATGCTTTCAATTCAGGCATATGTTTGCTTCGCTACCTGTACTCATTGTCACTGTTACTTGCATTACTATTGGAACAATTTGGTGATTATCCACAGCTATGACTGTGACTTTTCCAATTCAAGCATCCAGCCATGGGACTGTTCAATGAAGGTTTGTAATATCTATTTATGTTGAGTCTGCAGCTGCTACCAAACTCTGTCATATACTGAGACACCGTGGAATTTCAGAATACCATCGGAAGAGTCCAGATTAAGACCCCAAACCTTGATAACAATCTGTTCAACATCATGATCTTCCTTGTTAAGTGCATCTGTTAATCATCATGGTTGACTATTCCCTCAGGATCACAGTGAGAACTGATTTTTATTCTAGTTCACATTCATTGTGCCTGTCATATGGTAGGGCCAGTAATCACCTACCACCAACTCTGCTAGTGGCAAGCCATTCTCATTCATGGAGTTTCATGATTGGTGGAGACATGAGTTTGATCATGTGTATCTTTCAAGGAATGGTATGATCATGGTCAAGAGCAGCTGGTGCTTGGTAGAGATGATGAAGTCACCCTCATGGCAGAGCTGGCGAGTACTACTGCATTTTCTACATGCTCAAGTTAACTGTTCATCCCAGTGTCATCAGCTCACTAAAGGCACATCTGGAGCAAGGGGCAATGATACTAAAAGTCTCAAAGGCAATGTTCTTGACTGCAGCCTGTGTTATTGATCCACAAGTTTGCCTCATGTCTCTGAAGTTTTGACTGTTTGCACTTGCAGAAGAGGCTTTTCAATGCATAAGCAAACCATCAGAGGACGTGTAAAAAGTGGAAAAAGCACCTTTCAAATGCTCTAGCACAGGCCGAAGCTCATGGTCTGCCACAAGGACTTAGCCAAGGACATTCTCTTTGGCGATTGTGTCTCAAACACCACAGACCTTGAGTTGTCCTCTGTTCTCTGTTTCTAGTTGCTGGTCACCTGTTCTACAACAAGCGTAAAGTGGCCTGTAATTCCTTAACTCGCTGGCACATTTGTAGACTCATTAAGGGAGAATGAACATGGACAGATGGAATGACCGCCAGGCAAAGAGGACTGCCCATTCATCTCCTTATGCTTGCCCAACAAAACATAGCAAGCCAGTTCCAACGAAAAAATCAGTGAGCACACGGCCCATGTTATTGTCTTCTATCTGAAACATTGTCATCAGCACAATACATTTAACCACAGACAATGATTGGGGCTTGTAAGTATTGTGCCAGTAAAGATGACCCATATAAATACTTATTATTTATCCCAAGCTCCAAGATATTGCAGCTGGCATGCTTTACTGTATGGATATGCTTGCTCGCATGCTGTATAAAAAAATCATTTGCTGCTTCTTATTGTGATAGTACACACATCTGAGGTGGTGCACGGCAACCTTTCAGGCATAAGCTGAGTTTTTGTCACACTGTGCTTACCATGCTCATGACCTCAAACAGAATAATGTGTTGATTGATAGCCTGAGGAAAGCGTGCCTCACTGACTTTGGTCTGTCCACCATATGTGGAGGCTTAGTACAATGTGCTGTATATATTAGATGCCCTGGAGCTATCCGTTGGGCTGCTCCAGAGCTCATCATTGGCGCTGGTCAGCATTCCACCTTTGAAAGTGACATATATTCTGTTGGCAGTATTATGCCACAGGTAGGCTTTGGTTCATATTATGGATGTCTGAAGTTAATGCGTGCCTATGAAGGTACTCTCTGGCGAACTTCCATGATCAGAAGTAGCGGCCAAGCACCTTATCATCAAAAAACTTACCAATGGGAACATTCCAAGATGGCCCCCAAGTGTCTCTAAAAAGCACTGGGCTTTCATTCAAAGCTGCTGATCACCAAGTCCTCACAACTCAGCTCATCCATCCTCTCATCCATCTGCCTTACAAATCGACAATTTTCTGAATACCACTCAAACACATGGCAAGATAGATCGCCTTTATATTGTATGTCTAAGCTATGGAGCATTTCCGGTTTAATGAGCTTCTTAAGATTCAGTGGCACTGAGGAGGATAATCAAACTGAGGATCTGATGCGCTCAGGTGCCTCATCCTCCAGTAATGATGAGGACGAGGATTTGCAGGTTCAGGAACAGGAGGGGCCCTCTCATATTCTGGCTTGTCAAGTTCAACTTGATCGGAACTCTGCACCTGAATTTGTGCTCCCTCTTCCTCCTGGTGATGTACCGCCAGAGCATGAGGTTTGTAGTCCATTAAGTATTGTCTGGTCTGGTAACTTTGATTCATGAAGAGTAGCCTTTCCAGGAACTAGTTTACCCACCTGTTTGGGATGCCCAACAACCAGGACCTTCCAATGGTGCATCCCAACCCGTCACTCCCGCACGACAGCCTTTCTACAGCTTAAATACACCACCTCACCAAACCAATGTCCCCTGCTACTTGCAGCAAAGTCTGTCACTTGCTAAGAACCTTGGGCCTGTCACTTGATTCCTTGTCAAAAAAGCAGGGTGGCCTCTTAATGAATTTGAGGCAGCTGGCATAGTGGACTACATTCAAAAGAACATGCAAGGTACAAAATTCTTGCTTCCAGCATGCTGTATGAGCATGTATTCATGCTCAAACAGCATACAAGCCGAAACCCTTCTGATTCTTGACATCTCCATCATGTGGATCTTCTCCTAACCTTGGGCTCGGGACATCAAATGGTGTATCAAGTGACACATACACTCCGAAAAAGACCCTTTCATGCAATCCCAATGGTGTATTATGCTGGCAGGGTGTGGGTAGCACACACCCACAAAACTGTTATTGATCGCCTGGGTTTGGATCTTGGCCTCAGGGCCCTCATATTGAGCTATCTCCCATACAGACATGTTCTGCAACTGATGCAAAACATTGCTGTGTGGGCAATGAAGCTGAGTCTTCAACTGCACAGAAGTCTGTGCCCCCATCGTCAATGTCTAGCATCAGTTTCCCAACCTCAGATTCTACTTCTCCCACCCATTCTACACCTGCAATCAATGAGAAGATTCTAGTTCCACCAGTGTCTGCACCGACATTGGCTCTGGTGGCTGTTGTTACACCAACTTTTATTTGTAGCACATTGAATATGACTCTCACACCGTAGACTCACAGCGTAATTCGACTAACATCAATTCTTTCTCTGGGGTATGTACTGTCTCTCTCTTTAACCCTTTCTCTGAGCACATTTCAAGGTATGCTGTAGGGCTGACTAAATGACTATTAATATTCCTAGGAAATTTGTCAGCTCCGTCAAAGACAAGCATGCTATGTGTGCTGTTGGATCTCAAAGACCTTCACTGATCTGCACTTCATGAAGTTGTCAACACCATTTCTATGCATACGAGCATGTTGCTTGAAATCATCAACAACAATGTCTGTTACAGTCACCCCATCATTTTCTCCTCATTTTAACCTGCAGGACTATGCATGCTCTTCTTCTTGATCACCGTCTTCTTCTTGACTCTTCACAGAATACCTTGAGGACTATGCATGTTACATCTATCTTCTCTTCTCTTCTCTTTGATCCCCGCCCAGCCTCTAGACTACCTCATGTCGACCATGAGGATCCCCTTATCCTTGACTGCCTTTTTCTGTACTTTTACAATGACTCTTGAACTGGTCTGTGCATGACTCATTACCTATTTAAACCCTAGCTACTTCTGTACTTTCTCCTTAACTTGAATCTACTCAGTTCTCCTCAATACTTCCTTAGGACCAAGGGATCCTATCAGATCTAGCTTCTTGCGAGAAGACTAGCCATTATTTGATCACTTTGACAGAGTTCCACCTCTTGTCAAAGCTCCCTCTTGATACCGTACATTTGATCTCCCTTTATTGGGATTGTTACAGAGGAACTATCTGAGTTCGTAACAACGTTGAGGTTAATGCTTTCTTTTTTAAACTCTTTTCATGGCTAACATGCATTTTGCACAGGGTAAACAATATATTTGAGCTGGCAAGCTCCTTGCTCCTCAGATGATGGCACATTGTCTTGGGCTACCTGAAGGTCCAGAAGCTCAACATTCACAAGGTTTGTACTTCATTCTATCAAAATGATTGCAACTCACCATCAGTATTTATAGCTGACCCCATCTGATCCTCTATGTTCAATGGCATGAGGCAGTCCTGCTCACCCAGTAAGTGATGTGGCACTGTCACATCCATCCACACAGCTCTCACCAATACTGTATAGACCAGTCTCAATGACCCCAAATCTGGCAGTGTTTTAAATTGTATACCTTCAAGTTTCTCGGTAGCTCTGATCTAACTTGGAACAGTCATGCAATCTTCTTCAGGTTTTTGTTCTCCATATGAGTAAAGCTAAAATATTTTTCTTGATGTCGTGACAGCAAATGCAAGATAAAACACCATAGTAAGTTGGATTTCTATGACCTGATCATATAGCTAAAATGTACCCTAGCGGGATTCAACAAACCTGGAGAACTACAAGTGAAAATTCTGTCTATGGTGCTAGGATATCTGAACAATAATGAAGCATAAGTAATCATCTATGTCATATATTGGCTTGAGCTTAGTTGCTGCTCAACAGCACAAAAGAGACCTTTGTTAATGGTTGGTTGCATATATATGAACCCACTAACAATTCAACACTTTCTGAAGTAGAAAGCCTATCTGACTCTGAGTGGCTCAATGTTGCTAGTGGCTGTGAGTCTGATAGTGACTTGATCTATTCATCCAGGGAGACAGATCAAGAATGCATATCTTCACATTTGTGGTCAAGACATTCATCATTTAGCTATGGAAATTTCAGAGACGAAGACATTGATGCCTGGCAAGGCTTAATTGAAGACAGTGCCGATAAGGAGCTAGTACCCAATACTGTCTGCCTATCTGGCTCTCATCCCTCTAACCACTACCAAGTCATCCATCATGTGTGCAATCTCCCTGATCAGCATTCCTTTGCACCAGCCTAATTGCCTTGTTGATCTTGTCATACTTCTTCCTCCCAGACGGATCTCGTTCAGGTAAGGACTGTCCAAGTTAGCGAGTGTGTGTGGTGTTCGAACTAATTGCACACCTTATGTTCCTCCTCCTGAAGCCTGGCACCAATGGCCAAATCATAATTATGATAATGTTCCTTGTCTCCCCCTTCTTTGGAATCTGACAACTATTCTGTGGATGGACGATCAATGAGGAACAAGCCATTGTATCAACACTTATGGCTTTCTGTGGTCCCATTGATACTTCTACACCGTGATATGGATTGATATTGGGGTTTGGGATTAATGATGAGCGCCGTCTTGAAGGGCACTGTTTAGGTAGTACTGATTAGCTAATCACCTGGAATTTGAACTTCAAGTTCTCACTGGAATGATACTAACACCTCATTCCAATCTATGGATGAGTTTGGTGGGCGCAACTTCTGTGCATTAGGTGAGTCTTCATAGTACTTATTGCAATGCTCAGGCCTAACTCCATCATCGAGTTTGCAGAGGCTAAGGCTTAAGCTATGACACATCAGACAGGCTATCATAGAATACTGTAGTGGGAGCACTGTGAGGGGTTAGCTGGTGGGAGGAGGTGTTAGGTTAGAGCACAGGCAGAGCAGGTGTCAGGGGTCTCAGGTGTCTGGAGTCTGGGAGTAGCAGGTAGTTAGCATGCATGTGGCTTAGACACGCATCAGCATCTTGGTTTCTGTCCTCTTCAGAGCACTAGGCTGTGATTTTTCAGCAAGTGCTGATGGGTGACTCAGACTTGGACTTAGTAGTAATACTAGTAGTACTAGTACTACATGTACCCCATTGGAGGTTTTTTTTCGTGGCCCATCCCGTGGTCCTATACCTTCTGCACCACCGAAATGTATGCCAAATGGTGGCTGGAATGATGCTCCCATTGTGACCAATCATCATCATGCCTCATCTTCACTGAATCTTCAGAAGCCCCTGGCTATAGTGTCTCCCTTCCCCAATGCTCCTTCTCCCAAAATTGTATCCCCTCCTGCACTTGGCTCCCCACATGCAGGTGGACATGGTCAGAATGCTCCTCTTCCCCCTCATGCCATGACCAACAAGTGTGCAAAGTCAGGTGGCACAGCAGATGATGCACCCACCACCTCCCTCTCAGACTCGATCTCCCTTCGGGCCTCCTGCTCACCCACAGGGCATGCAACCACCCTCAAATCAGTTGATGTCTCCTACTCAACAGCACACTCCTCTTCCTTCTGTTCCTAGTCCATACTCCCCATCCATGCAGACCACTCAGTTGCAGCCTCCTGGGCCATATGTGTGTGCTACTCCTCCACTTGGTCCTCTATGTGGCCCTGGACAGCCACTCAGCCCACCTGGACCATACACAGTACCTTCACCAGGATAGGCTGGTCCTCTGGCACTGCTGTCAGGTCCCTATGCACTTTCTTCCAGCCAAGCTCAGCAACCACCACCAGGTCCATACGCACTTCCTCCTGGCCAAGTCCAGCAGCAGCAGCCCCATGGAATTCCTCAGGGTCCACTGTGAGTGCCTCCCACACCACATCCACTTGCCGGTCTACCTCCTCAGCAGGGACCTCCTGGAGTTGCATCAGCCCAAGGTGCCAGCAACACACAGCCTCCACGTTCTCAACAAGGTCCACCACCACCAAAATATTGTACATCTTCTCAATGATGCAGCAGACACATGTGTAGTTGATTATTAATTTTTAGCCCCTGGAGACCAGGCTCATATCCACGAGTCTGTGTTACCCATCTTCAATATCATTAACAAGCAACTCACACGGATGAAGCAGACAACGCAAGTATGTGATTGTCTTCTGTGATTGAAGCTCTTCTTTGACAATCTTCCATAGCCCCAACAAAGACAAATGGCCAATGACCTTGAGTGCCAGATCAATTCTCTATTTGATGCTTTGAATTGTGAAACATTATCCAAGCCTGTGGTTGACCAGTTGCTTGTTTTGGCCAGAGGTATGTGTTTCCGATCAATATGCTTGGGCAATCCTGATTCAAGGGTTGCTTGACAGCCATGGAGGTGCATGACCAAGATGCTGCATTGTCTATACATGTTGACCTTCTCACTCGTGGCTCGCAGACAGACAACATTGGCTTGTGGATGTTGGCAATCAAGCAGCTCATTATTTGCATGTAAAAGTCTGTTACAAGTCAGCTTGAAATGTGTTGTTTTACTATCCACAGGACTATTTAGATTGATGGTGTCAGAAATTGTTGATTCAGTAATGTTAAGTTTCCTGAGTGTTAGTGGTGATAAGTGGTATAGGTAACTCCGAGCTGGATGGTTTCTTATCCTTTTGTGCTGAAACTTGTGAACATTGCCCTTGCAAGTTGGAACCAAATCATCCGACATGCAACTGAGGCTTGGGCCAGATGCTGCAGTACGTCAGATAAGTTGTGCCTTTAAATCGGGTGACTGTACAGCAGATAACCAGATATTATTGACTGCAAGTTCAACATTCCACTCTGAACATTGACTTCTGAGCCCCACTTGCCGTGCACCCTCTGTTACTTGTGATGTTCTGGCTGATAACACAGTCCGACCACCAACTGTTTCTGAAAACTGGAAATAGGGGAAATGCATCTTAATCAAAGATGACATTGACAGCATCAATTTGGTGCTGGTCTGACAACCACTTATAATGTATTATTTAGTCCAGTTATACTTGACTAGTTGGCAAAGACTTGATCATGTTGTGTCAACCTGACACTCGCATGACAACTAGTTATAATTGATTATCAAGTCTGACTATTATTCAACTGGTTGACATAGACTTGATCATCCTCTATCAGTCCAGCACTTCCCTGGCAATACATTATCATATATTATCTAGGCTGACCAACACTTCACTGACTGACTAAGATTTATCAACTCTGCCTAGTCATACCACCAACTCCCCAATTTCCTGATGAATATAGTGACTTGTTCATCCAACAAGACAAACTTGGAGTCAACATAACTGAAGTTACAGAGCTCAGAGATGAGCACTACAAAAACATGTGCATGCATACCCAGTTTGCATCAAATGTGTTTGGGATGTCCAGTAAGAAGCTCCATAAGCCAGCCTTCACCAAAGAGAATGGATGTATGGTATGGTTCTGGGTTTTTGGAGTAGGTAGATTGTAGTAGGGATCCTGTAGCACATATCAGGATGCTGATGAGGATTTTAGCATAGTGAAGGAGGCATTGTCAGATCTCTGGCTGCAACATGTCATTGTAGTGAGAACAGTAGTGTAATGTGCAGCAAGAGCTGTTAGAGATACAACACTTGTCAAGATATGTTTATGACAGGTGAGATGGACACCCTTGAGATTATCAATGTGATCACAAGATTCCATGGTGGTACACTGGCAGTAGTATGATTCAAGCAAGGTTGAAAGTCAGCCATTTGGGGTGTGCCATGCTGACCACGCCTGCTGACTGCAAATTGATCCAGCCTGACTTCACACGGGTTTCCGAACTAGCTCTAAGGAAAATGCACGCAAAATTGAAATTGTTGTTCTCATTTTCTGACCGAATTAAAGGTGATCCCAAGTTTGTCTGTATCACACTGGGTTCAACATCGCGCTGCTTTCGCAAGTGTCATTTCAGCATACATTCAAAAAGACAGCATTGACATGTAAAAATCATCGTACTCTTGTCATCTGATTACCAAGACCCTGAGCAAACCGCGAGCCACGTCCACGGGGACCACCGCGCAGGCTTCCTCGTGTCCTGTCTCCCCTTCCTCTACGTTCTTGAGTTTGTTCACCACGCTTCTCACCCTTGTCGCCGGTCCTGTCACCCCATCCTCCGCTACCGCCAAGTTTGATATCAAGCACCTTTTCGTTCTGCTCAAGAAGTGCGCTGACTTTGTCCGCGATAACCTGAGCAAGCTGCTGCGGACGTGAGTGCTCAATGCGGTGGAATACTACCACACCAGTTGACTGATCAAGAGATGCTGATAGCTCTTCATTCCAAATCATCTTGGAAATCATCGATGTAACGGAGCGAAGCGGGAGAGAAAATGTGCGCGACAGGAGGGACAGCGATAGCGTGCTGTAGTAAGGAGCATATGTGAAAAGGTATGTGCGCAGTCCTTGCTCTTGGATACGCCTGTGCTTTGTGGTCAGAGGTAGAATTGTCGGTGAGATGACAAAACGCACTTCGCAAGCATTTCTTTGACTGAGACAACTTCAGGCATAAGACTCCAGATCTTGATACTCTGAATGAGGTCGCGGCATTTCTCCCACTCGCCGTCTTGTAACGCCTTGCTTGCCTGCATGATATGATCGCGTGTACTTTCAGGAGGACCCGTGAACACTTGGCGATCGGCAAAGTCGAGTAACCGGCGGAATGGCTTTGAGATCGCCTTGCGCTTCTGCTCCTCTGACTCGATGCTAGCAAGAAGGGGGACCTCGACGAGCATACTGGATACGAGGAAAGCTGCCTCGAGAAGCTCAGTGTTTATATGCATATGGAATGGTAATTGACGTGACCGTTCCGCCTTCTCTTGCTCTGGCGTAAGTTGTTGTTGAAAGCGCTGTTGGTGGACACCTTGAGCGAGTAACTCCTTCACGCGCTGTGTTGTGAAGATGTCTTGCAGCGTCGCTTGAGCCTCTTTTATCAACCCGCATCTGAAAGCACAAAGCCCGAGCTGTACAACGGTTCGATTATACAAGATTTGTGTTGCGACATCCGCAGAATGAATTGACTCTTGCAGATGCGACATAAGTAACATGTCTCGTGCCGTGTAGAAGTCATTGTGCAACGCATGATGGTAGATGTGGCTGAGCATGGCGCGAGTGCGCAGAAGGGAGTTGTCGGCTTTGTAAAGATGAACGCAAAGGGAGTGAATCAAAGAAGAAGTAGTAGCAGAAGATGCCAAAGTGACGCTAGGAGTTATCTCCGACGAAGCCAACGAAGATTCAAGAGCAGATACGACAGCATCAGGCTATGAACATCGTCAAAAAAAGTACTAGGGTAGACTGACTTCAACTAACCTTGGAATAGATATGCTCCAACCGTCGCATAATTACACGTGCAAGGGGTTCCGACTGGCTCGTCTGTTCATAGAAAGCTTGCGAACGGCTGATAGTACGATAAAGTACTTTCTCGTCCTTAAGACGGTCGACGTACTCCGTTCCATGGGGATCGATGTTTTGTAGACTCTTCGTGAATTCGTCATCCAGACGGTCTACAAAGCTGATGATGCTGCCACGAATGCGCACAACCCCATCACTCTCGGTTGCAGGATGACGCTCAACGAGTTCATCATAATCCTCAGTGTCCTCCTGCACGGCGTAGGATGAGTCCGCAACTACTATTGAGATCAACTGATCGACTTCATGTTGCGCCGAGAGCCACAGATCAGTTGGCATATACGATGTGATCGATGAATTGTAGTCAAATCGGGACGAAACGAGCGCCAGGAGGATGCGGATGCGTTGATATGATGTGACCGCTACTTCTAAGAGTTTCTCCAGAATCCGTATTTGTTCCCCTCGGTCGGTGTTCTATAACGTTTTTGATTGGAAGGGAGAGGAGCGAAGGAGAACATGCACACCTTCTTGCCACGAGCCTCATGAACGAGCTTTAAAGTTTTGAAAATGTTGTCCGCGGAGAAAGACATAGCTTTGCCACCTTTGCCAACTGTGGTGAACCGATCATCTAATACCGGTTCCCCATCACTCTCAGAGTCTGCGCTCTTCTTCGGCTTTTTGGCTTTGAGAGCAACAACATCGGCAGGTTGAGCGTGAGCGGTAAATTCACGTTCGAATGCTTCTGGATCCTGCGAGAGGTGAGGATCGTAATAGAATGGTAAAAAAAACTTACATTCTGATACTGTTGGACCTCCTTTTCAAACTCCTTGGCCGTTTTGCGGACCTTCTGTTTCATCGAGTTGAGTGCTCGAGCATTGGTGGCGTTCATCTTCTTCTTTGCCTCCTTCTCCTTCATCAGAGCAGCATTGAGGGAGTCCTCTAGACTTAGAAGAGTCTTAACAAAAAAAGGAGGTAGCGGTTCTGCAGCGTTACTCTGTCGCTGCACAAGACGCAAGAGCTTGTCGAATTCTGAGAGGAAGACATTCAGTGAATCTGATAAAAACTCGACAAGACTTGCCATTTGATATGGCAACCCAGTCGTTGATTTTGAGTCCATTGTCCATGACCTTGCCAGTAGCTTCAATTTCCTCCAAGCGCTTGTCCTTGGTGCTTTTTACAACACGTTTGACATCCTCGTCTTCACTATCTTCATCCGAATCGCCACGCATGAATCTTGATTTCTTTTTCTGTGTTGGCTCTTCATCCGACATCTCACTTTCGTCCTCATCGGATGACTCTGAGTCTGAGCTACTGGAATCGCTTCCTGTTGTGCGTAGGAATCTTGACATGGCCGGTTTGGCGGCAGCCTTTGGGGCGGCGGCATCTTCGTCGCCACTGGTGAGGAGCTCCTCATCGGATTCTTCTGTATCAGAGTCTGAATCGCCAGCTTGTCTGAAGAATCGAGACATGATTGCACAACGCAAAATCTGTATGACACCGATATCTTACCCATAAAAAATCACTTTCGGCCATTGCCGGACGTTGGCATTGAAGCTCCGCGCTTGCCAAAATGGAATGTAATGACAAGTATTTCAATAAGTAATCGAGCAAGCCTAGCGCTTACCTACTGCAACATTCCATATGTCCACGCCTGACCTATTCTCATTCCTCGATGGGCTGCCTTCTGAAGATGAGGATAAAGTCGAAAATGTCCCCGAGCCGCGTCAACTCGACAAGAAAATAAAGCGTCGTGCAAGCACGGATCATCCGAGTGATCTCGCGGATGGCGACACTTCTGGCAGTTTTGCTTTCAAGAAACCCCGTGTGTCATCACCTGTACCAGTTGTCGTAGATGAGTTTGAGACAGAGGCCAAACGTGAAATGGCCGCGAGTGGAGGGCTTACGGGGTCGGTCGAAGCTGGTTCGCGGCTGGAGCTTAGACATCAGGTATTGAACCAATTACTCAGATAATTTGCATTTATCTTCAACTTTGCCAGGTTCGCCACCAAGTTGCCATACCACCAGGTTATCAATATGTGCCGATCGCGCAACATGTCCCTCCCAAAAAACCGGCAAGGGAATACAAATTCACTCTTGATCCATTTCAGCAAGTCTCGGTATTCGCCATCCAGCGTAACGAAAGTGTTTTGGTTTCGGCGCATACGAGCGCTGGAAAGACGGTCGTCGCAGAATACGCCATCGCGCAATGCCTGCAAAACAAACAACGTGTTATTTACACTAGTCCGATCAAGGTGAGCAACAGTCTTGGTGTGTAATCATGAAGGAATAACTGGAAGTCTAACAGGCTTTGAGTAATCAAAAGTACCGTGAAATGCTCGCAGAATTCGGAGATGTTGGTCTGATGACCGGAGATGTTACTATAAATCCCTCCGCGACGTGCCTTGTGATGACTACAGAGGTATGCATGGTTCATAGTCATCCTCTCACCGGCTCAGAGACTCTGCAGATCTTACGGTCAATGCTCTATCGGGGATCCGAGATAATGCGTGAAGTTGCGTGGGTAATCTTTGACGAAATTCACTACATGCGAGACAAAGAGCGTGGGGTAGTTTGGGAGGAAACCATCATCCTGCTGCCTGATACGGTTCGCTACGTTTTTCTTTCCGCCACTATACCGAATGCCATGCAATTCGCAGAGTGGATTTGTAAATCCCACGACCAACCGTGTCATGTTGTCTATACCGACTTCCGTCCAACACCGTTGCAACACTATCTATTTCCTGCAGGAGGTGAAGGTATCTACCTGGTCGTCAATGAGAAAGGAGAATTCCGTGAAGACAATTTCAGCAAAGCTATGGGTACACTTCAAGACAAAACCGGGGAGGACCCCGCCGACCCACACAGCGGAAAAGGTCGTAAAGGCAAGACGAAAAAAGGAGGTGAAAAGAAAGGTAGCCAATTTGTCTACATCTCGCCATCCGCCTAATCATTCCCAGGGCAATCCGATATCTCCAAAATCATTAAAATGATTATGCTGAAGAACTACAATCCTGTCATTGTTTTCGCTTTCAGCAAGCGAGAGTGCGAGGCTCTTGCGCTCACTCTGTCTAAATTCGAATTCAATTCCACAGACGAACAGGAACTTGTTTCGAATATTTTTCAAAACGCCATCGAAAATCTCTCCACAGAAGATCGGAATCTTTCCCAAATTTCCAATATTCTTCCGTTACTGAAGCGAGGCGTTGGGATTCACCATGGGGGCTTACTACCAATTCTCAAGGAAGTCATCGAGATCCTTTTCCAAGAGGGCCTTATAAAGGTTCTATTCGCTACGGAGACATTTTCCATTGGACTGAATATGCCCGCAAAAACAGTAGTCTTTACTGCTGCCCGCAAATTTGATGGAAGAGAATTTCGGAACCTCTCTTCAGGAGAGTACATTCAAATGTCTGGCCGTGCAGGCAGACGTGGTCTTGATGATCGAGGCGTCGTTATTATGATGTGCGACGAAAAGCTAGAGCCATCAGCCGCCAAAGGCATGATCAAGGGAGAGGCTGACCGGCTAGATTCTGCCTTCCACCTCGGTTATAACATGATCTTGAACCTTCTGAAGGTCGAAGGCATTAGTCCTGAGTACATGCTCGAGCGATGCTTTTTCCAGTTTCAGAGCAGTGCTGGGATTCCTGTTCTGGAAGATGGTGAGTGTTTTGATGTGTGATGTGAAACCACTAATTCCCGCTTAGAGCTACAGAAGGAGGAAAAAAGGCGAGACGCTATCACCGTCCCCGATGAAAACATCGTCGCTACCTATTACGATTACCGTCAACAACTGGATCGCATGGCAGCGGATTTCCGCGAAGTCATTACCCATCCGAACTATTCGCTTCCGTTTCTGCAGCCCGGTCGCCTGATCAAGGTGAAGTATAAAGACTTGGACTTCGGGTGGGGCGTGGTCGTAAACTACCAGAAACGTTTGCCACCAAAGGCCAGTATCCTCGTCGGACAAGTTTGATGGGACACTCATTCTTCTCTAGACATGGCAAAAACATCAGCTGGCCGATATTCCTCCCCACGAACAATACGTCCTCGACGTGCTGATGAACTGCAACGATGGTGCTACGCTATTGAAGGACAAAACGGTATCTACGCCCACACCAGGGGGGATACTCCCTTGTCTCCCTGGCAATAAAGGCTTGCCGCTCGTAGTGCCTATTTTCCTTTCTGCCGTGGACGCGATCAGCCACATCCGTGTCTTCCTACCGAAAGATCTTCGACAAGATCAAGCGCGTGATACTGTCTGGAAGAGCGTTCTTGAAGTGCAACGAAGATTCCCGGATGGCATTGCCCTTCTCGATCCTGTGAATAATATGGACATCAAAGATGAGAAGTTTACAGCCCTAGTCAATGTAAGTCATCGTCAATTACTAACGCATCGCACGGAATTAAATACTGTGGACAGAAAATCGATGTCATGGAGCAAAAAATGTTTTCAAATCCATTGCACAATGATCCCCGCCTCCCAGAAGTATACACGCTGTACGCACAAAAGCAGGAGGCACAAACAAAGATACGGGATCTGAAAAAGCGTATTATGGCGACACACGATGTCCTGCAGCTCGAGGAGTTGAAATACCGGAAACGTGTACTCCGTCGACTTGAGTGCACGAACTCATCCGACATCGCAGAACTAAAGGGCCGTGTAGCTTGCGAAATCAGCACTGGGGACGAGCTTCTGCTCACAGAACTTATCTTCAATGGCGTCTTCAACTCCCTACTCCCGGAGCAATGTGCCAGTCTACTTAGCTGCTTTGTTTTCACAGAAAAGGTATCCAGGAAGGTTTCGTTCTGAGTGAATTAGCTAACATCCTGATTTCAGAGTGAACACGTGACCAAGCTCACAGAAGAGTTAGCAGCGCCATTGCGCGTTATGCAAGAAATTGCGCGCCGAATAGCGAAAGTGTCACAGGAATCGAAATTACCGTTGGTCGAGGAAGAATATATTGCGTCTTTCAAAGTCGAATTAATGGACGCCGTTTTCCAATGGTGTAGAGGAGCTTCGTTTTCCGATATTTGCAAAGTTTGTCAACGCTACCCTTCATCGTGAACTTACTAATTTGTTGACCGGACGCAGCTGACCGATCAATTTGAGGGAAACCTGATACGTGTCTTTAGGCGCCTTGGTGAATTACTTCGTCAGATGGCTCAGGCCGCCAAAGTCATTGGCAACTTGGAACTTCAAGAAAAATTTCAGAAGGCATCTGAAATGCTAGAACGCCCTAATTCTGTCATTTTTTGTTCTTCCCTGTACCTGTAGAATCTATGACGCTCCAACTCTCACTTTCCTCAGGACGGGTAATTTCTTGCATGTCTGTGATGTTGATAAGCCAGAACATTTGGGCCATTATTTGTGGGAATCAGAAGCAGATGTGATGATGGTCATGCATCATGTTTGCGGGGACGAATTACACTGAAAGCTAAAACAAAGGCATGTGCAACCAATCTGGTAGTCAAACGATCGCGGGCAGGGTACTGCCATGACAATGGAGCTGCAACTGACAACAATATTAATGGCACGAGCTAAGCAACAATCAGCCACTTCCTAAGAACCCGCTACCATCCTCCGCACGTTCATGGTTTCGTGCCATCCGTGCATGCTGCATGCTGTGCCAAATCACACCCAATTACACTCTCTAGCTCCAGCCAGACTCATGAGACTAGTAGCTACTTCGATTCTACTACTTTCTAAATCTAGGTTACTTTAGCTACAACGTCTGTTTTCTTCTGTTTTTGTTTTCCCTGTGTAAATTCTATTCATCTTTTTTTCCTCTTAGAATTATTTTCACTAGGAACGCTACACCTATAGTTTGAGGACTAGTCCGTGTCCCGAGCCAATTCAGCATTACAGAACTGTCTTGAAGACTCCAATGAATCGTCCTCTACTCGTTCTCTGTAGCGAGAAGATATAGCATCCTCCATATCCTGAGCCATTGTAAATATATCACTTATGCCGGGTAACCAAATTCCATACCGCTGATAGTGACACCGATATTCTGATTCTACTTTCCGGTACTAATACAATAAACGTGATAGCATGTTTGCATAGTTGCTTGGATGATAACCTCGACATTTACAGCTTCTACGCAGCAGCACCGACACCATGCCTGAAGCGAACTGCCTCAGACGCAGGTTTGACAGCCAAAGGCTTGGCAGTGGGGGAACCGATAGCCTTGGCGATGCGGTCGGACAGAGATTGGTCGACAGATGCAAAGTAAGAAACTAGATTGACTTTAGTTGAGCAACGATATCTGGAGATCATTTTTGAACGTACGAGTCCGGGCTCTAACTTCAGCGCTTTTGGCACCACCAAGGTGGCCAGCAATGTTGGCAACCAGGCGCGCCCTGGCTGCGTCATCCATTACATTTTGGTAGAGTGCACGCGGTTGCTCGAAGTCAACTAGAAAATTTGTCATCGTCATCAAAGTCCAACAAACAGCATTTTGGCCGCCTACGCTCGGTGATCTCGCTCAAGTCCCAGAATGCTCCACTGGCCCAGCTTTCATGCTGTCTGGCTCTCTCATAGTCTCTGGGTGTGCCATTTTTAGATCCCTTGTTGCTCAAGTATGTCAAGGGCGTAATGGAACTCTGATAGTTTGGCCGGGCTCCCTGGCTGTTGAATGCCATAGGGCCATCGCGTTGGAAGTTGGCAACAGGAATAATAGGCGCATTGACAGGGAGCTGGTGGTAATTCGCGCCAAGCCGGTGACGGTGAGTGTCAGGGTAAGAGAACATTCGTGATTGAAGGACAGGGTCAGCAGAGGCCTCGAAGTAGGGAATCAAATGGCTGGGCGCAAAAGCAGCCTATTAAGAGTTATTTGAATATATCGATCAGCCCACATCGTGGCGGACTGAAATAAATTCCCATCACCTGTTCAATTTCAGCGAAGTAATTTTGCGGGTTCTCGTTGAGCACGAATTTTCCTACGGGGCGCAAGGGGTAGTCCTTGTGGGGCCAAACCTTTGTCAGGTCCAGGACATTGTAACGGAAGTTTTCGGCCTGCTCTGGAGTCATAGTTTGCTGAATTGGAGGTTTAATATTGAAGTTGAAGGCATAAATGATAAGTCACTGACAATGTAGACGGTCCAGGACGGGAATTTTCCAGCGTCTATGGTTTCGAACAGCGACTGAATACCATAATCGGGGTTGTCTGCGGACAAATTGCGAGCTGTAGCAGTATCAAGGACCTATGGAATACATTGGCAACAGATAGTTGAGTCAAAAAGGCACACAAACCTTGAATCCGCCATCGGCAATACAGTGAATTTGGGTGTAGACCCATGAGCCGTCATCTTTCACGAGCTTGAAGGTATGGCCGGAATAACCGTGCATGTTGTGGTAGCCGTCGGGTATCCCGCGGTCGGAAAACAGTATCATGACCTGATGTGCCGATTCCGGGTTTTGGGACAGGTAGTCCTACGAGGAAAAATGTTTGGACTTGGACGCTTCGAAAGCGAAATGGATCTTACCCAGAACATGTCTGCATCTTTCAAGTGTGTCTGGGGGTCACGCTTTTGGGTGTGAATGAAGGGCGGGAACTTGGCAGGATCTCTGATGAAGAACACAGGTGTGTTGTTGAACACCCAGTCTAGGTTACCCTGTTCGGTTTTCAATTTCAGAGAGAAACCACGGGGATCGCGAGCCGTGTCGGCGGAACCACTTTCCCCACCGACAGTAGAGAAACGGGCGGTGATTTTAACTTGCTTGCCAACTTCAGTGAATAGTTTGCAAGAGGTGATGTCGCTGAGATCGTGGGTCGTTTCGAAATAGCCATGAGCACCAGCGCCTTTGGCATGAACCTAGTATATGATGGATATAGAACCTTATTCATCTGAATGTCGCACTTACCACACGCTCAGGGATCCGTTCCCGATCGAAATGAGCAAGAAGATCGATGTGATGGAAGTCTAATATGTGGATTAGCATGAAAATATATATTGACTAAATCAACCAACCCTGAAGGAGGAGGGGTCCCACAGGACCAACACGTTCAGCAGCAAGGGGATGCGCTACAGGTGCACCATTAGAGGTGGTGTATACTGCGCCATCTGTAGCAGCGAAGATTTGCGGAGAGGGCATGATTGAGAGATGATGAGTGCTGAAGAGAAAGATGGGGAGTTGATTCGAGATGGAGAGTTGATTATAAGTACCCCTGGGAAGTGTCTTACGAATACGTAGATGATCACGCGCTCCGCTGCGCCCCGAGAATGGTTCGAGCGCTCCGTTGTGCACCCATTAGGACTCAGCTGTGTTGTGCACACAAGAATAGTCCATCAGATCCGATAATGATGACACTTGGTCGACAAATAGTGACACCTGGTGGACAAATGGCTTACTGCCCCTGTCACTCATATCTTGCCCAATTGCGCTACGAGGCAGTGGTTGATTAGACAACCATGGAAATGCAATTCCATTATTGGGAGAGCCTCGTGGAAAGATGCAGTTAGATCGTGAGTACTTGAGTACCTGATACACTCCCACGAGCGTTTTGACTAGAGTCTTGACCAGAGCTCGCACGGTCGCACCTGGGAGCCGCTTGTGAATAACCAATCAAACTGGAGATTAAAAAAAACAAATACCGTGATTCCTTCATCCTTACAGGTTGACGCCACGAGGTTTAAGAAACGTGTCTTACGCTTTAAAAGTCTACCTGAAACTTGATGACACGGCGGCCTAACGCTTGACGTCGAAGAGCTTCTGGGCCATTATCGAAATATGACATGACTCAGGATTCCATTTTCCAGATAGCATCGATAAAACGTGGCACTGATCGATTGCGAATGCATCCCAGAGCCTCTGATCAGTTCCCAGAGAGTTACCCAACTCGTTAGCCAGCCATGAATAACTAACAATGACGCATGGATCACTGTTAGGCGAGATGTCGGAACTTGAACAAGCTGGATACCATGTGATTGCCGAAGTTGGTATACTGGAACTCTCCAGTTCGGCCATCGGCATGAGGAAACTCCAGATTTATGCACTGAATCTAGGTTATTGCACAATTCAAGCTAGATGAGTTCACTTTCTCATGTTGGATATTGGAGGTACCTAGTCGGTGTGTAAAGTGTCATTGTGGAACACACCCATGAGAACTCTCAGACCGTGCTGATAGTATATTTCATACGAAACTACATCATGACAACTCGGAAGTGCGCTAAGATGTTGACGAATCTGGTGAGAAAAGCTTTGTAACATCGGAACGATCCCAGTGGCAAGAGTCAACCGTAGAGGTCTGGCGAAGATCGTTGTCAGTATAATGGAGGTGTGATGCCGAGCATTACCTTCATTTACTACGTTCTTTGATTATCTTCACACCAGGTAACATGCGTCTACAAGATATGGATGGCTTGGCGACTTCTGGTTGAGTATTCAGTGTCGGTAGCGATGCTGAAGGTGTGCTATTATCGTCCGCAGAAAGCCCTATATGAGCAATAGGTTCCACGCGGGCGGTAAGACGCCGAACGGTTGGGCCTGCGGGATTTCTGGAAGAGAGAGAACCCTTCAAACCAAGACACTGCCTTGAGGCCGAACTTAATAACGCAGCCGACGGTGGTGGTTTTGGTGGCAACGAATTGAACGAATTGGTGGTGCTTGATTCCATCTGGCGTAGCTTTGCCTCCATCGTCGCAATCTTGTTATCCATACTAATAATTTTGAGGTAAGTCAAAAGGTACCCTTCTGAACATAAAATTCACCCTTCTGACCGAGCATGGATTCCACTTTTTATCATACTCAGAGTAGTCGGTCGCGCATCAATTCTTCTCGCCCTACCCACTTGTCGACTTCCACTGGGCTGTTCGAGCGGAGCTTGATAAGCAAAAGTGACAGCCAGCTTACGACCCCGCAATAGCTTCCCATTGATATTTTCTAATGCCGTCTGGGCATCCTGGTGCGGGTCATTTATTAGCCAAGCTGACAATGACCAGAAAGGACGATGGCCCGCCACATGCACCACCATATATCAACGCAATCACGACTAAGCGACGGCGCTTTACAAAATTATGACTTACACCTTCGTGCAAATATTGTATGAAGGCATATCCACGCGGCTTTCCTTTGTTTGGCCCCGTCTTGTGAAAGAGGAAGTCAAGTTTCGATACTTTGCCGAACTTGGTGAAGACCTGTAGAAGCGCATATCTGTCCGCAATTAGAGGATGTGAGCCGAACCACAACTAACTGACTCACTCATCGACGGTAGGATGTAAATTTCCAATATACAAACGATCCCTCAATTGTGAAGATGAACTGGATGCCTGAGGTATGGCAATAGCTTGTTCTTGAGCTTCTGGCTCTGGAAACCAGAGATGAGCGCTCAAAGATGAGTCGTCGGTGTCTGCTTGTGCAGGTTGTGCAGGAATATCCTGAGAATTTGTGACCATTGAGTATTGACAAGCAGTGAATGTTGACCAAGTCACCGGGGGTACATGGTATGTGAATTTGTATCAGAGTTTGGTCAAGGATGAAGTCACGGCGAGTCCTGACGGAGTTTCAAATGGACTAGTGTTGCCGCCGCTGAGTAATTAGGCCAACACATTTCTCGCAAACCAAATGCAACAGCAAAGTCGCTCGTTGCGCGAAAACCGCGGGTGGATCCGGATAGATGATTGCTATTTTTATTTAGATTTCAACATCAAATTTATAAAATCGCGGGTTCGCCGTGTAAGAAAAGAGAGAACCGCAGACTTCGTGAGGAATGAAATGCAAGTAAGGATTGATACCGCTATGGCTACATGTAGTTATGACGTGCAAGAATAAGAACTGGTCCTGATTGAAGCAAACTCAAATGCCGATCGGTGTCTGGCTGGATGCCAAAACCAACATCCATGTACATTATGATGTCTTGCTACTGGGTATCCACATGGCTCTGCTTAATGTGGCGCAAAAGAGCGTCTTTACGGGACAGGAATTTCTGGCAATGAGGGCATTGGAATGTCATCGAAGGCAGGCCTGGGTTAAACTTGCAACTCCCCAAGTGCCTCTCCATGTCGTTTCGACGCGTAAAAGATTTCTTGCAGCCATGGGTTTTCATCAAACAGTCAAATCGCTCTTCCTTGGCTCCTTCGTGCCTTGTCACTCTTGAGGAACAATAACTGACTTTCCGAACCTTGGATGCTGCCCGTTTATGGATGCGATTGGGTTGGTAATCGTCATCGTCATCGTCGGTCCGCCGGCGCTTGGCTCCTCGACAAACGTCAGCCGGTTTAATACCAACATGACTTGGACTGAAAGGCGACGAGAGCTGACTCGGATGCTGTACGTTAGTACGAAGCGGACAGGGGGCTGAGCTTGGAGAAATGCAGATTTGCACTTGTGGTGTAACGTTCTCCGTCAAGCCCTCTGTTGATCTTAGGAAACGAGATCGCTCCGCAGGATTAGAGTCTGGCAAGATAGACGACGAGTCATGCACCAGCTCAGCATCGTCAATTGGAAGCACGAGCTTCGGCTGAGGGAGATTCTTTAAGGATGATACTGGAGAAGGCATATCCAAGACCGCCCGGCAGGCAAGGTCTTCTTGTAATTGGTCAGGATAAGCTGAGTCTTCCATAAATTCTTCTTCCTCAAAAAACGGAGTGCACTGCGCTGCGACATCGAGAGGCCCAAAGTCTTCCAACGGACAGGGAGAAGGGAGAAGGGCGCCGCCTTGTGGAGTCAAGGGGGACCTGCTCGACGCGATACTGAACGGTGATTCATCGGGGCTCAACTGCGGTAAACCTAAGAAGTCTTCAGTTGCAGATGATCCTGGATACCGATATCGGGCAGCCTTGAGACACACGTGTCAGCATGAACTTGTGGGATCTTCGATTTACGCACGTTAGATGCTTGCAAATGGTGAATAGCCAGATTCTCGATATATGGTGCATCGTCCGTATCCTCGAGGTGAAGATCGAGGTCGTCAGAAGACCACAGCACCGTTGGTGCTGTGGATGACTCGAACTCGAAGGTTCTGTCCTCAGTCAGTCAATCGACCATTCACTTGACCACAAAATTAAGATTCCAATGCTCACCTCAAACCATCCATGAAATCGAGCTTCGATGGGAGCTCGGTTTCTCGTTCGAAGGATTCTGAATCCTCAGGATATACAAGATATTCATTGTAGTTGCTAGACGACCCAAGATGCATGTGAGATGAGATAGGTGGTCAGGGAAAAGTGTCGGATAAGATGCAGGGAAGTACACCTTCCGCAAGGCGACCTTCTTATCGGCCTTGAAAGTCCTGTTGACACTTGAGGGTCCATCCCTCACAAAAACGTGTTGTACACGCGTCAACAAGGCTGTAGCCTTGATGCGGAAGTGCATCTTAATTGTTCCGCGCGTCTTTAGTGGGCTAAGAAGCCAATCGTAGGCGCTGGACCGTCGTATTTGTTAAATCTACGAGGTTGTTGTATTATTTTGAAGAAAAGAAAGGACCAACCGATATCACTTTTTTCAAGGTATGTGCCAGCCCACGACGTACTTCAAGAGCGTCAAAGGTCGTGCATGTGCAATGTGCATCCTGTACGTAGGCACTGTAGATGGCAAGTCCCGGCCGGTCGATCCTGTCTTGTCACCTCAGTTCTAGAAACCGCGGAGTACGGACCTTTACGAAGACAATTTGAGGGACAAAAGTGGCCCGGAATTTGATGTCAGAACAAATATGGTAGTATATGTCCACCATTATGTAATACTATTGGTCGATAGACCAGAATTTGAAATATTCACTTAGCCGCTTTTATTTGTTACACCAGTGATCAGAGGCGCCCATGCTAACTACAAGCTTTTGTAAGTTGTTGACTTTACTCGTGGAGCTTGTGCGTGGCGGTACAATTGTCGTGACCGGACCTTGACCAGGAATTGTGGCGTGCGCACTGCGCGTGCTGATCTGCGACCAGCTGCATATGGTGATGGTAGCACTTCATGACGATCTATCCAGGCTCAGCGCTCAACCGCCATGCCACGGTGCGAATACGGTAGTTTGTAAGTATATCCACTGTATTGCGGCACAGCTAGATGATATCTAACTTCTTGTATCGCCAGCTGTTGCAAACAGTACCGTAAAATAGGGTAGAGCACGGGTATACCGCAAACACCGTTCATGCCCGTAGAATTCGGGAGGCATTTGAGCAAGGCTGCTCATCAAAAAAATCAGCAAGTAGTTCTTGAAATATACAACATGGTAAGGGAATGGATGGTGTCCAAGTGTTGCTTACTGATATCATAACTTGCTTGCTATTTTTAGTGGCGGGGTATCTGCTAGTATGATACTTATCACAGAAAATTTCCCGGGGGTTTTAGTAGGCAAGCCTTAATGAAAGGGCAATCCGTTTCTTCTGTATCAGATGGGTGTCATATATCTGAGGCACAAACGAGTCTCAGTGGGCGACGAATTCGAAAGTATTAATTCATGCTCATGCGCAAAGCTGTCTTGAATCACTGGCCAAACGGTGTCATCTTCAAGGCAGTAAGTACCCCTTGAAAATTCTATGGTGGGCATGACGCTTAGATGCTAATACTTCGACCCCGTATGTCACACTATTCATCTGCCATAGCCGCCCACTTGCTCTCATCGCCTTAGTCCTTGTTTATTTTCAGGCATTCATTTTGAGATTATCACTAGGTCGTGTACATCGATCCTGTCTGCCACCTGCGATGATTGATACCCGAACAATAATTCTCGGGTGATAATTCCGCAAGCCTTTGATCGACGATACTGATGAGCAACCAGAGGCTGAAGTTTGAACACATCTTTGTTGTTTGCGATCGATCAATCGAGGTTATGGTGCATCGATGCATCTTTGACCTTACAGCTTCGTATGCATTCCATATGTATGTATTTATTCAATATGCCAATACATCACCAATCCATTAATCATGATACGCCAGGCGAGTCGCGAAGATGGCGCAGGTCGGGGTGAGCTCTCGCACAACATCAGTTATAAGGGAACGACCAAGTATCTCATGTGCGAGATCGAGGAGCTGGGAATACATATACTAATTTTATGACGAGTGCTAGCAGCGCACCAATGTTCCAAAGAAACCTTGAAATGATGAATATGAACATTGACTACCTAATTAGGAACATTGGTTCAAGTGATCCATCATTCCGCTGCAAAGTTCAGTTACTGTCACGGTCCATGATCTGTATATCCATCACCTGTTCGTGAGCATACCCAGCTGTGTGAAGTATTCCAACGTTTCCTTTGACAATTTGCTTTGCTTCTTATTCACGACCATCACTCCAAGTTGACTGCACCTTTAGACAACACCTCATACCTGGATATCCCCGAAGTCATCCAGTCATTCCAGATAACTTACAAGCCAAACTCAGTTTTGGTGGCCTATATCCCTGCTGATGCCAGCTCCTCGTCCCTCCCTGAGTGCAGAAGCCGCGCGCGCCGCTGCGCTACAGGCTGAGTTTAATGAAAAGAAATGGGTGTGGGTACCAGACGAGAAAGACGGTTATCTCGCTGGCTGGGTACACCAAGAAGATGACGAGATTGCAGAGATTATTATGTCTTCGGGTAGCGAGGTATCTTAACCCCAATTTCCTCGCGATGTGCCAATTGCTGACACGAAACGCGTCAGATTCGTCAGGTCCCTTTGTATGCACTCTCCAAGATGAACCCTCCCAAGTTCGATCGTGTCGAAGACATCGCAGATCTCACATTTTTAAACGAAGCGAGCGTCGTGCATAATCTGCGTCTAAGGTATGGATCCGGAGCTATCTATGTGAGTCCTATCCTGCCAGCAATGTCTTGCGCACATTCATAAGCATCCTATCTTGCACGCCTACTAAAACGCACCGAGTAGACATACTCTGGCTTATTCTTGGTTGCTATAAACCCTTACCAGAACCTTCCGCTGTATACAGACGCAATTATATCTCAGTATCGCAGTAAACGACGCGATGAGAACCCTCCTCATATCTTTGCAGTTGCGGAGCGCGCATGGGTTAACATGGGGGAGGAGCGCGAAAATCAGAGCATTCTTATAACGTCGGCCATCCCTACCTTTCGGTGAATCATGCAACTAATTCGCCGTCCACAGAGGAGAATCTGGTGCAGGAAAAACTGAAAGCACGAAGAAAGTTATACAATACCTGTCTGCTATAGCAACTGATGCTCACCCGCGCCATCCTTCGCATTCACATTCTGCTTCCATGGCATCTTCATTTCCCGCATCCCCACCTTTGGGTCTGCCCAGAAGAAGCTCTTTCCATACCAAAGCTACTCATGTTGTGTCTAACAGCACTGGAGGTGCCAAGGGTCGTCTAGGCTTGCTCGAGCGACAGATTCTTCAAGCAAATCCCATCCTTGAGGCATTCGGTAACGCGCAGACTCAGCGGAACAACAACTCAAGTAGATTCGGGAAGTTTATAAGGATTAGTTTTTCTCCGGACGGGAGTATATCTGGGGCGAATATTGACTGGTACCTGCTAGAGAAGAGTCGAGTCGTGGTTCGCAGTGCTGCGGAGCGCAATTTTCACGTATTTTACCAGTTACTATCAAGTGGAGGATCATTGAAAGGCAAGTCTTTGAAAAATCCTCACCCCAATTGTTTCTGATATTCGTGCTGCTACTACAGACACTCTTTTGTTGGATCGCCCTTTAGATGAATATGAATTCCTCAACAGAAGCAGGCGAGAGGTTGATGGCATCAACGATCGCGAAGATTGGGATGCTCTGATAGTACGTTTTGTGGACACGAAGTCTTTGATACTCGACTAATACACTACCAGAATGCTCTTGATATTGTTGGCTTTACGGTCGCCGAACAGTTCGACCTTTTCCGCATCGTCGCAGCAATTCTTCATATTGGCAACATCGACATCCGTTCTACCAAGTCGGATGATGCATTCATGCCAGATCCCTCGCAAGCTGAGCGTGTCTGCCATTTGCTCGGTATTCCTATCGCAGAGTTCACAAGAGCTATCTTACGGCCCAGGGTTCTCGCTGGACGTGAGTGGGTCACGCAGGCGAGGACGGGGCAACAGTCTCTCGACGAACTCGCGTCCTTGAGCAAGTCGCTGTATGAGAAGTCCTTCGGTGCACTGGTTGAGCGCATCAACCGTGCGCTAGATCGTCCGTCCTCTAAGTCGACGTTCATCGGTGTTCTCGACATCGCAGGCTTCGAGATCTTCGAAATTAACACGTACGAGCAATTGCTCATCAACTATACCAACGAGAAACTGCAACAATTTTTCAATCACCATATGTTCGTCCTCGAGCAGGAAGAGTATTCCAGGGAAGGCATAGAATGGGATTACGTCAACTTCAAGCTGGACTTGCAACCGACCATCGACCTCATTGAGAGCAGCGGGAACGCTATTGGCATCCTCAGTTGCTTAGACGAGGAATGTATCATGCCCAAAGCCACCGATCTCACGTTCACAGAGAAAGTCCATTCGATCTGGAGTGGAGATTTGCGCGTAACAGACAATCCTCATCCAGGCCGGACGAAGTACACCCTACCGAAGTTTGAACAAGGCTTTATCATCACGCATTACGCAGGCAAAGTCGAGTACCGCACTGACGGGTGGTTAGAGAAGAACAAGGATCCCCTCAATGATAATCTCACACGTGTACTGGCATCGTCATCAGAACCTTATGTAGCATCGCTTTTTCAAGATTTTGCTAGCGTCTTCGCCGACGTGCCCCCAACTTCCAGCGCTGGGTTCTCCGCAGGTAAAAGGCGCACCATCAAGAGAGGAGCGTTTAGAACAGTTGCGCAACGGCACAAAGAGCAATTAGCGCTTCTGATGGCGCAGTTGCAGGCGACACAACCACATTTCGTACGTTGTATCGTGCCCAACGTCAACAAGAAACCCGGAAGGGTAGATGTGCCCCTCGTCCTCGATCAATTGCGTTGCAATGGTGTTTTAGAGGGTATTCGCATAGCGCGTCTTGGTTATCCCAATCGGCTTCTTTTCGTCGAATTCCGCCAGCGCTACGAGATCATGACTCCAGGCATTATTCCTCGTGGATACATGGATGGTCGCAAATCGTGCATCCGTATTGTAGAAGCTTTGGATCTCGATACTGAGTTGTTCCGTGTGGGAACATCCAAGATATTCTTCAAAGCCGGAGTCCTCGCCGATCTCGAGGAGCGGCGAGATGCCCTTCTATTTGACGTCTTTTCGAGGCTACAGGCTGTTGCTAGGAAGTTCTCCGCACGCAGACAGATGAAGAAGGTTCTCAATCGTGCGGTGGCGATACGAACGATCCAGCGTAATGCTCGCGTGTACGGGGAGTTGCGAGATTGGCCATGGTGGCAGCTATACACTAAAGTAAGGTGGTTCTTGTCCATTTCGAGGTAAATTTTTGATCATGTTAAACAGGTCCGTCCGTTACTCGCCGCGACACGAAATGACGAAGAGCTCAGAAGGAAAGACGTTGAGCTGCAACTTGTAAAGGAGAGAGCGGAGCGCGACCAACGGGAACGGGAAAACCTGGAGAATGTGAAGATGACTCTTCAGGCGGAAAAACGAAAGATCATTGAAGAGTTGGAAGCCGAGCGTGCGCTTACCCTCGACAAAGATGTCATGTTAGACAGAAGCAAAAAGAAGGAAGCAGAACTTGAAGAAGAGATCGTTGCCTTACACGCCGATCTCGACGTCCTCGATTCGCAACTGGACCGTGCCCTGCAACTTCAGAAGGAGGGCGATGAGAAACATGAAACTTTACGTGTCGCGTTCGACCAGGCTGCAGAGCATCTTGTCCGCATGGAGGGTCAACAAAATGAATGGCGAGCTAAAGAGGCGGAACTTTCGGACATTGTATTAACCCAGGAGAGCAGCATGGTTCAGCTGCAGCAGGAACACCAAGCTCTCCAGAAAGCCAATGAGGACCTCAGAACCCTTGTTTCACAGCACGACGAAGATTTGGCGCGTGTCAAGGAGCGTTCTGAAGCTTTAGTAAGCGACTTGCAGGCTAAGCTCGGTGTGGAAATCCAATCTAAGTGAGCCCCAATAACTTACCGCGATCTTTGGTCTGATGTTTCACGCAGAGAGTCGCTCGGCAGCAAGGTCGACCAACTGGAAAGAAGCTTGAGTTACCTCAAACAGCAGCTAACAGAGATGACTCGTACATCTGCTGAGTATTCTGCTATGATCCAGAACAAAGAGGACCAAAATTCACAGCTGCTTTCGACCATCACTGCATCCGCCGACGAGCATTCTCGACTGCAAAAAGAGATTGTCGAACTCCACACTGCATCTGACAGACAGCGAGCGGAGATCCATGCTTCCAGGGCCGATGTAGATCGTGCAGTATCTGCCAAGATGAAACTTCAGAGCGAGCTGGATGAGCTCCGCACAATCATGGAGACCAAGACCTCCGAAGACGCCCGCCGGCTCGAAGTCGAGAAAAGCAAAGAGGAAGAGCTTACCGAACTCCGCTCCCAGTCTTCCCAGTTACACGCAGAACTCAGCATTTTACGGGAAAACGCTCTCGATAAGGAAAGCAAGCTCGCCACCGAGCTAGACGAGATGCGTCGTCAGCACAAGCAGCTGGATTCAGCTCACAGCTCTCTTTTAGACCGCGAGCGAGGCTTGAAGGAACGGACGTCAAAGCTCGAGGCAATACTCGTGGATCTCGAAAAAGCCAAAAGAGTGGTTGAATCAGAACTGCAGGCATTGCGATCCCGTCAGATTGACTCGGATGGTCGGTTAGCAGAGACATTGAGGACGAAAGAGGTAATGGGGCAACTATTTGCATTTGTTGGACTGGGTGGATCTTACTCATACTTTATTAGATCCTGGAACGCCAACTCCACGCTGCTCAGACCAAATATAATGAGATCGAGGATACGATTTTGCAGATGGAAAGAGATGCTCACGCTGGCGAACGTCAGTTGGAAACCTTGAAGAAACAGCTGGAATCCGAATCAGCCAAGTGCAAGAACCTTCAACACGTCATGTTGACTCAGAAAAAGGAGTACCAAGAACGCATTGCGAAGTACGACCATGATCTTAACAAAGCAATCACTGATCTCAAGAATCGGGAGTGGGAGCTCAAACAAATGGAGAGCAAACAGGATAAGACGATTGTCGAACACGTTTACGTTCTGGAGAAGGCCAAGAAAGTGACCGATCAGCAACTGAGAGAGGCGCAAGAGCAGCTGCAGAAGGATGCCGTCTACATTCGATCTTTGGAGAAAGCCAAGGCAAGCCTCACCCGGGAGGTAGAAGATTTCGCCAGGGGAGGTGGGGTGGATCAGGCAGAGCGTAGGGCCTCGGAGCGGGCTATCAAGTTCCTTGAGGAGAAAGCTAACAAAGCACTCGCTAGCGCAGAAGCAAAGGCTAAAACAGAGCGTGCTGAGTCTTCTGGTAAATTTTGGACTCCTACACCCTAAACAATACTGACCCTCAACATAGTCCGACGCGCCCTCGCCGACTTGGAAAAGACTCATAATGATTTGGTGACAGAAAAGAGGGCACTCGAAGAGCGTTTCCAAGACACTCAGCGGAGGCTCCATGAATTGGAGGTTCAGATCGAGGCCGAAGATAGAGAATCTTCTGAGTTGGGCATTCACAGGCACCGTCTAGTACAACAACTGCAAGATGAACGTCAGCAGCATCAGAAAGACCTCGCAGAGCGTGATTTCGCCAGCGACCAGACCCGAAAAAAATATCAAGGTTGGTGACAGCTTTCATAAGAGATCCTTTCTAATGACAAGCTGCAGCTGAACTAGCCCAGTTGAGCGAAGGTGCGTAACTAGGAAATTCTGGGGGTGTACCTCACCGAATAACATTTATTCTAGAAATGCAAGCGCAGCGAGATGCGATGACGAGGCTACGAGAAGATAATCGCAAAATACATTCAGACTACGACGAGCTGCAGCTAAGATTTGATGACGAGGTCTACAACGGAGGCGCCTGGAACAGGGAGAAAGAGCGGATGGAGACGAAGATCGCCGATCTAACCAAAGCTTTTGAGTCATCGACTACTGCTCAATCCGACCAGCAAGCGCAGATCGTGTCACTTCACTCGCAAGTTCGGGAGCTTCGAAGCGTTCTCAATGATGCTGAGGCGGACAGGGCAATGCTACAAAAGGCACGCCGCTCTTTGCAGGCGGAACTTGAAGGCATCAAGCTTGACCATGTCGATGCAACAAAAATGACTTCGGATCGAGAACTACAAAAGCTACAGCTGGAGAAACAAGATCTTGAGCGATCTCTGGAGGAACAAAAAGATCGTGTAGTTATGGCCTTTGACCGCTTGAAGAGAGCCGAGGCACATGCCAATGAAAGCCAGCTGGAACTTGATCGGACCCGCGTCGAGAATACTGAACTGGATAGAATAAATGTAAGTACCTGAAAAATGATCTTCAGTGTGCTCACTCTGTCCTACAGGCACAACTAGAGAAGCAGGTCAAAGATCTAAACGTTCGCGTTGTTGACCTTGAAACGAAGTCATATGCAAATTCTCCTCACCCATCCTCCACTGTCAGGCAGCTGCAGGGCCGTATTGATGAACTCACTACTCAACTCAAGCAAGTATCACGCGAGAAAGTCGACTCCAACCGCTTGCATAGTTCTGATAAGGCAATCCGCGACATACAATTACAGTTAGCTGAAAGCGAAAGGCACCACGTCAAATTGGAGGAGGAGCGAAAAATATCCGAGGGTCAAATAATTTCACTCCGACAGACACTGGACAAAGTGGTCAGTCTTACCTCTTTAATAATCATCTAGTTACTTGGCTAATTCCAGTCCACATCAATAGCAATCAAGGGAGAGTGAACTTGAGCGCGTGAAACGTCGCCTAGAGCGAGAGGCCATGGACTCCAAGCAGGCGATGCTGAAGTGAGTTTAACTCAAAGATTTTGACAAGTTGAGATCAGGACGTTTACGTGTCACTTTCTAGCCTGCAACGTGAAGTTGAACGACTGCGCGCACGCCTCAATCGGCCGATGTCAGTCGTTAGTGACGGAGGCTCCACCCCTGCAAGCTCGGGGTCTCCTCGCAAGGCGGCTCCATAGCATTAGCTAGTATTCAAATGTTCGTCATTAATTTATGATATAGTTACATCTGAGATACTGTATATTCCATCTCAACACCATGCGCATATGTATCTTATAGTAATCAACTCGACGGGTGTATGACTGCTCAGCGCTCAGCAAAACATCCAGTTATTAATTGTTTTCGTCCGAAAGAGAATTCTCGGGAACTTGCGAATAGCTATCAAAATAAGGTTCAGCCACCGCATTCCACCAAGATAGTTGGGAATCGTTAGATATGGTAAGCAAGACTTCAAGACTCAGTACTCCGTCATGGTACGCTCACGTCCGCTGGCCATCTGACTTTCTTAGTCTCATTGCTTATGTGTATATTATAGCCCAAGGAAATTCGGGATATCAAGCAGTTCATCGAGATTGCGCGGCGGAAGGATGCTTCCCGTGCGTTTATACCGTTGTTGTACTTCGACAACACGCTGACTTCACGCGCACTAATCTTGTACCAAATCTTATGCATTGTGTTATGTATTCAGAGGCCCGTATCAAAAAAATCGCCGCAAAATCAGCAGCCGGGAAGGTCCAGACTAAATTCAAAGTGCGGTGTTCACGATACTTGTACACTCTTTCTGTGGACGACCCAGAGAAGGCTGAAAAGCTCAAGCAGAGCTTGCCCCCAGGTGCGTGATCAGATCAGTCTTCTAGGTGCGTTTCATTACCTGATATATGGGCGCAGGTTTGAGTGTGGTAGAACTCGGGGCAACACCGAAGAAGAAGTGAACCCCTTCTCCATCTCACACTTTAGTATGATTCGTGCGTCGCAATGGAGGGGCACCGATCGACTTGTGCATCACCACCCTATGATGAATATGCATGCAAGTCACATGTAGTCTTATTATGAACAAAGACAGATAGATTTCGCCTTGCTTGACTCATACAGCTTTGATTCATACAATCATCCATTCTATAATACCAAGCATGACGCACGACCCCAAAAGCGTGCATGTACCGATCACTGCGAAGGTCCGAAGTACCTGCTGCACTCTCCTTTCATATGAACGACTCCCACGTGTCCTCAGTGCCTCGATGTCGATCATGGTCGAAGGAGTATGAGACCATTTGGTGAAGACGATTTCCAGTAAAATTATTAGCAGTTGAGATCCATCCAATGCGGGCAGGGGCAACGAGTTGAAAAGATATAATGATAAATTTGTGAGCTTCAGGTACCTGCCCAGAGTCAGCCATATGGTAGTTGTTAATCTAAGTGACGTACTGGAAGAAATCTGCAAATACGAGGGGTAATCCTAGGGGTATAATGCCAAAACGCGGTGCGAAATGCGTTGTTTGAACTGATAACAGTGAACATCAACCACTACGCATGCTTGAATTCGTGTATCATACCTTGCTCCCAAACTTCGTACCTGGGGCCACTCCAGAGCACGATGCGCTCGTGTTCGGTGCCTGCCCCTTCGTGATTCACTGTAATCCGTAAGATATCTCGGTCTTCCCTCGGTTTGATGCACGACTGCGATTCCAGACACGACGTCGAGGAGTCGCATCGGTTGTGCATTTTTGACAGTATGGGTACCGGATCGGTACAATACTCTTCAATCGTACTTTCAAATGACACAAAACAGGATGATGATGACGATGATGATGTACTACTGTCAGTATCCACACAGCACTGATGATCATCTAAGGAGGCACTAAGTCAGGCAGGATGACGCAGGTATCATGCTCACCACTAAGCCGCGATACATCCACACACCACCCCTGTTTATAGACGGCTGGATTAGGTTCCAATAGATAAGTAGACCACGCATCGCGAGATGAGTGCAACGGAAGATCGTCAAGTGTCGTCAGGAAAGATCCAACAGGAAGATGCATGCTCAGAGGGGAATCCTACGAAAATTTAGTAAATGTAGTGAGGTGATCGTCTTAGGACCATACTGACGGCTTCGACATGGGCCACAATTAGCCCTCTGGTAAAAACATCTTCATAACCTACCAACAGTATCCGTTGTCCAATACCAGACCAGCCCGCAGCCAGTAGCATCAGCCAGAGCGTCAGGTTATGAAAACACCCTGAAGTTACAACCCGTAAGCGATCGAATGAAGACAACTCCTCGACCCTTGCAGAAGGCAACGTGACGAATGCGGCGGGGAACATGAAAGTCATAGATGCTCCTGCCGCCAGCATGGGGATCCGATGACTAGGAAAAACACGAAGCTGTGGCTAATGGACTATGTCATATTGTGAGGGGAGACATACATCGCTGCAGTGATAGCATGTCCACTTTCATGCACGATTTGACTGATGCAAAGGGAGAGTAGAATCAGCGGTAGATGTTTTAATGGAACGGTCAAGCCAGGGATCTACATGCAATAGAGTGAGTGCCCGAAGGATTTAAGCTAGTTACTGGAAGCGATCCACGCATATGCATTGCAGTTAACTCACAATTGGATTGACAGCATGCGTGACTCTAGAATATGTCGTTGCGCGAGTCGTGACTTCGACAGCTCTCTTCAACAACGACGCTGAAGTATCTGGCGCAGTCACTCGTAGGAAAGTGGAAGACAGGAGTGACACCATAGTCCATACGAGCAGAGCAACAGCAGTGAACATTCCAAAGATAACCAGTACGCTGCCAGTATCGTAGAACATGAGTAAAAACTTTCTTGTTCGCAGGTAGTTTCTACTGGCCAAACGTAAAGAAATGGTGTCATGATGAACATTGAATGCTCGTGTCTGTACGCGAAGGTGAAAGAGACTCCTTGGGACGGAGGCAGCGAGCGATTTGATCCTCTTCAACTGAATTCTGTGGAGGTGCATGATGGTTCGCTCGAAGTGGCATGGTATGATTTCGTATACGTACATAATCGGACTCTGAGCCGGGCATAGCACAGCGCGGTGTGTCTCTCTTCTCACCAACGACCATGAAGATCTTCTCTCTCTCAGTTGTTCTCGCACCTTCCTCAGGCCCTTGTTCAGTTCTTAGCTCTACTTCAGATGTCTCTAGTTTCTCGTTCTACCAAAGAGGTTCTGTCAGCGAGTTTTTGACATTCTTTACCAAGACAGTCGTAGAGAGAACTCCTCAGGGCCAGCGTCAGAGTGTACAAGAGAACAACTACACCGCCCATGTGTACAACAGGAGTGGTGCAGAGCAGCTTGCAGGTGGGTCGAAGCTCTGGATGTGATGGAGCCATCGAACTCACTCCTTCCTCAGCTATTATTATTACTGATCATGAATACCCCGTTCGACCCGCCTTTTCTCTTCTAACAAAGCTACTTGATGATTTCACTGCCAAAGTCCCCCAATCTGCCTTCGGAAACCCAGGATCAATATCATTCCCAGAGATCCAGACCTACATTCAGAAGTACCAGGATCCTCGGCAAGCTGATACAATTATGCGGGTACAACAGGAGCTAGATGAGACGAAGATTGTCCTGGTAAGCCCTCATTATGATAATCACTCGATTGTTTTATTGGTGTGACGGTGTATTGTAGCACAAGACCATCGAGTCTGTTCTCCAACGCGGGGAGAGGTTGGATAACCTTGTAGAGCGATCGAATGCTCTATCCGCACAGAGCAAGATGTTCTACAAGACAGCTAAGAAGGTCAGTAGCTGTCTTTTATGTTTGGGTGACTCCGTCTGACAGCCTCGCTAGCAAAATTCATGTTGTGTGATCATGTAGACAACTATTCTTCTCTCCTCATTCATGCCTTTTCTTTGTTGCGGTTGTTGTTACGTCGGACCAGGTAATTAGTAACACATCCGTTAGTTCTGTATTTCACATGTCGTGATCGTGTCAGTGTGGCCAGTCTGTTATTGAGCCAGTCAATACCACAGCCTGGTGAGTAGATCTACGATTGGGACAATACAGCGTACACATAATTCTAGCCAAAAATAACTGCCAAAAACGAAGTGCTAGTCACAATATGCATTAAGAGGGAATCGAACCCCCGGCGGGTCGATGGCAACGACCCAGGTTACCACTACCCCATTAATGCTTGCGAAAGGACGGTGTTAGCTTTATCTACTACGTGGCACTAGTAAATAACTGTCCTCAGGCCACACGGATAATCGGGTGACTTTAACAAGTCGTACGATCGGTTATCGTTTTCCTCGATCCCGAGTAATTTGTTTCGGATCCCATTAGCATATAAAGCCAGCGTGGCAATGGTGCTTGCTTCACGTTCTTCATCCATATATACGTTTTCATCCCCCATCACCACCAGATCATCCTTCCTGTAAAATGGTATGTTCCCATCTCATATTATGTACAGCAACGTGAATCACACAAAACTTTACAGCCTGCTCACGAAGCTGTAATTGTTGCTGCGTCCCGTACGCCTGTCGGATCCTTGTATGGATCACTAAAGACTTTGACTGCTCCCCAACTTGGCGCCGTGGCTCTCAAGCATGCTTTCGAGCAGTCAAAAGTTGATCCCTCAGTAGTCGAGGAGATCTACTTCGGCAATGTCGTCCAGGCTGGTGTTGGTCAATCACCCGCACGTCAAGTAGCACTCGCTGGCGGGATGAAGTCTGCATCTGACGCCACGACGATCAACAAAGTCTGTGCTAGCGGTATGAAGTGTATCATGCTTGCTGCCCAGAGTATAGAATCCGGTTACAAGACCGCGGTTGCTGCTGGTGGTATGGAGAGTATGAGCAACGCTCCGTGAGTACTACAGTCCCGATTACCACTTTGCACAAGATTTACGGTAACATGTTATATAGGTATCTGCTTCCCCGCACGAACCCTTTGTTTGGCAAATTCGAGACCAAGGACTCCGTTGAAAACGATGGTCTCTGGGATGTCTCCAACAACTTTGCCATGGGCAACTGTGCCGAGGCTATCGCAGAGAAGTACGAAATCAGCAGAGAGTCACTCGATGAGCACGCAATCGAGTCGTACAAACGTTCTGATCGCGCATGGAAAGCGGGCGCTTTTAACGCTGAGATAGCTCCCGTCACGATCAAGGGCAAGAAAGGCGACATCGTGGTCAAGGAAGATGAGGAGTACAAGAAAGTCATCTTCGAGAAGGTTCCCTCTCTCAAGTCAGCATTCAAACCAGGCGGTCGCATCACTGCTGCCAATTCTTCAAATCTCAATGATGGCGCCTCTGCTCTGATATTGATGTCAGCAGAGAAAGCGCAGGAGCTCGGCGTAAAACCACTCGCCAAAGTGATTTGTAAGTCTGACTTCTTGTGTGGCCGTACATCATCTGATTTGTCGTTATCTGCAGCATATGCAGATGCGGGTGTTGAACCCATCGACTTCCCCATGGCTCCTGCTGTCGCTCTCCCAGAAGCACTTAAGAGAGCAAACCTGACTGTCGATGACATCGCACGTTTCGAGGTCAACGAAGCCTTCTCGGTTGTCGTCCGTGTTGCTGAAAAGCTCCTACAACTTGATCCTGCAAAGGTCAACATCGACGGGTGAGTTTTTCTACTTTGCGTTCAGGGGCTTATGTTTGCTAACGAGATCCAACAGTGGCGCTGTTTCACTCGGTCACGCTATCGGAAACTCGGGCTCTCGTATCGTGGTGTCCCTCGTCCACGCCCTAAAATCTGGCGAGTACGGCGCAGCAGGCATCTGTAATGGGGTAAGTGATTTGTAACTATATATGATGTCGCGTTGCTCAAACGATGTCTTGTCTAGGGCGGAGCTGCTTCTGCCATTGTCATTCAAAAACTATAATTGTTGTACCGCTTTTATACATTGTTGGTTTCTACACACGAACAACCCATCTACACTATTGTATCTGTATTTTCCCAATAGAACACGACAAGCTTTGCATAATACTGGGTTGCTGTGAGAACCTCGAACAAAAATACATTTGTCTACAGAGAAGTCACGTCGAAGAAGTTTGCTGCATTGTTCGAGACTCCGGACCCTTCTCGCGCTTGTTTCTCGGCATCTCGATCAAACTGTCGTTTCAGATTACAACACTGGTCATCATTGGTTCTCGTTATGACATGATACGGGTATTTCCCCTGTCATTTTTGAAGCCCAGCACTCATGTTGTACCTGGTGGGATGATGCAGAAATTAACCAAAGAGTAAGTAGTACAGACAACGGTTGCGGAGCTCGCAACTTCTGGGTCGTGACGACAACCTCCCACCTTCCTAGTCTGCTTCCGACCCATGCTGCGGCGTTGGGACTCGTCGGCACCGCGCAAAGTACCCGACAATCGGTTTCGTGGTGTAGGTGGTAAATCTTTGGATGATCGCGACCCTGCACTGGTAGTAGCAGCTCCACGGCCCGCTGCCGTACGCCTGCCAATCACGTTATTCGACATGTGCAACGACTTGACGTCACCACACCAAGGACAAAGGCCTCATGGCAAGTGCTGTTCGCTTCAGCGTTTCGATGAAGACGACAGCCTATACTCGATCGGTTATATCATTGCAAAAATAGCTCGACGTCAACGTTCATGGCGGCGGCGTGACGTTTTCGGTTGACACAAAAACCTGCTACATGGACCCGCATGACACCTTGTTAATACATTTGGCGGTTCGACCCGTCCGGGTCTATCCCTCAAAAAGGCGCAGACAGTTGATGGCATCAACGGACGAATATGAGTCCTTGATATCGCACCAACGCGGCCTGAATGAGCGTGGCATAGCGCAAATAATAACTGCATCAGCGCCGTAAATTCGAATCATTGTGTCCATATCGTAGTATGGGCGGGGAAGAACAGAACCACGTAGACTCGCCCAGAACCAGCCTATTATCAGCCCGGAACGAAACAAAAATGTAAGTTATACATAGATATCAAAGATGGTGACGTACATTCGATTCGATTCGTATCCGTGCACGCGAAATTATACGTTGCATCGGTCGTGCACGAACCTATTCGGCGTATAGGCGACATGAGCAACATGCCAGTGACCTCGCCTACCTCGCCTTAGTACGCTAGTAGTGGCGCAATGATTGCACCTGATCATTCGGACACGATGCACCGCGATTGACGTACTAGTACTATAGAATCGACACGTCCTTTATATACCCATCGATAAACCGAAGCACGACCCAGGCGTGCACCAGGTGCACACTTAAGTCAGGCTCATGATGGGGGGTAGGAGTGAAAATGAAAGATGACCCTGCCAAAACGAGGCAGAGCGCAGAAAACGGACACCCACCAAGGATGCAGCGAGACTTTGAAGTTTCATTGAACATACGGGTTACGGTGCATATACATTGGAAATTCGTCAAGGCAAAAACTTTAATTGCCCGAGTAAGGCTATGCGAGGCACAAGCAGCTGATCAGGGGTTTCTGCACTGCATATTCCCCCAAAGTTGCAATAAGAAGTATGCATAATATTATTATCGCCACGTCGATGCTAGTGCCAATTGTAACAATGAGAGCTTCAATACAAGCTTCGAAGCCCCAAAACGACGACGACAACAACAAGAAAAAACAAATGAGCGTAACGAGCGTACGACGACGCAGTCGGGTAAAAGCCAGAATCTAAGATACGAAGACTACGAGACGTAGTCCGTGTCCATCTCCATGGCACGTACCGTTGTAATTTAAAAATATCAGTCCATCTGAATCAATCTTGGTACCATCTACGCCAACAAGTCACCATCACCCGCAGAGCTTCCACATCTTCACATAATCACTATTCCAAACCACATCAGACCCAAGCCAAAAAAGAATGAAAAAAGAACTCACATCCTAAACGCACGCTCATCCGGATTTGAAGGCCAGGTAGCGAACCACTGTTCGTACTTACTTGCGAAATCGCGCATCGCAGCTACATCGCGTCAAAATGAGCCTTGCCCAAAGCAAGAACACAGAAACATACTAGCAGATCCATCATACCACGGCTTCCCACCTACACTATCTGGGAACCACCCACTCGTCCCGCCAACCGCCAGATCGATCACAAGATAGAATTCTGTCCAGTATCAGTCTTGACATCGAATTCCAAGCTTTTCAAAAGAAAACTGACCCTGATCAAAAGGGGCAGCAGCACTCCCTCCATATGCCGTACTCCACGGATCTTCGACGACCACTTCCTTTCCACTCGACGCATTCATAGCTACACCTGGAAATCCACCTGTATTGAAGAAATAGGAATCGGAGGATTTGGAGGATATTTTTAGGTTGATCATTGCCTATTGTGGGTTCGGTTAGTTCGGGTGACAAGACGGGCGGACGGGTAAGTAGAACGGGACGGGTACGGGAAGGGGATGACCGAGGGACAGCAAAATGCCATCAAAAAACGGATAAGACCGCGGGATACAGCAAACCAAGAACAGGAACGAAAAAGAAGATAATTGTAGGAAACGAAGACGGTCAACCTACCTGCAGCCGATCATCCGTATAAAACCTCATCCACTCGCTGGTCCACTCAAACGCATAAACGTGGAACCCGTCGGCAAAATTCCCGCGTTTGGTGCTTACCCAGCCGTAGATGCTTTTCAGGAGGTTGGCGGTGGTGCTTGTGCCTGTCAGTGTGTGTTAGGGGTGGAAAACAACGTGGCTGAACAAAAACGATGAAATATACGTAAAGGCCAATTGAAGTCGCAAAAGACAAGTTGGTGAACCGAGAAACGCCAATCGAAAGCCAAAAATACAAAACCACGAATGAACCGAAAAGAACTCCGCCCCAAGCGCAAAACCAGGAATAAACGCTCACCGGTAGAGATAGGCGTAGAACCACCCGCAAACGGCCCGTAATTCAGGGACGAGCGGACATAGTTCGAACCTTGAGCGGGATATGAAGGAAGGTTGCCGCGGGCTTCCATTATCTGTGGTGACATTAACAGGGGTGCCGGCATAGGAAGAGGTGAAACTTACATCGATCTCGCCGCTGAGGGGCCATGCGCCATAAACTCCCGTTCCCTGAGCTGTGCTTGAGCTTGTACTGTTACCCTGAGGAAGCATCCAAATAGCGGGCCACAACCAGTCTCCCTGAGGCAGTTTTGCGCGGACCTGGCATCTGAAATTAGCAGGCTAAAAGATTAGGGACACAGCAGACGCACCTCGACACGGCCATACTTGATAGTCTGTTTTCCACGGGTATTAAGACGACCGCTCATGACAGGGTTGATGATAGTGCCGCTCTGATTATTTGAAACAGCTGTGCATGGGTTGCTAGAGGCGGTGGTGGAATTACTGCTGGTAGTAGAATTGCTGGAACCGGTGGTCGTGGAGTTACCCGAGCCTGTTGTTGTGGAGTTACCGTAGCCGGACGTTGTAGAGTTGCCTGATCCATCAGTGGTGGAGTTGCCCGAGGTGGTAGTTGAATTGTAATTGCCTGAATGGAGTGAGTGAGGGAGCGTGGGAGTTGTTGTTTGTTACGCACCTGTGTCGTTGTTTTGCCGACGAAGAACCCACGCGCCTTGATCTATGACTACACGGAATCAATGAGCCTCGGAAATGAGTAGGAGGCCAAAACATACCTCCGCCTTGAGCTGTGCAGTCTGGAAGCGCATAGGTCGCTCCATCCATGACTGAAGCCCAGCCACCGTCGATGGAGTCGCTCGTGAGGGTTGGCATGATGTAGAGTTGTCCATTTGAGATGTAGACGTTGGAGGGATTGTCGGTCGTCATTTCAAATTCACCGTTGCTAATGAAAAGTTAGACAGGGATTGTGGTGTTTAGTGGGACATACCCGAAACCACCGAGCTCGATGTCAAGACTCCAATTATTGGAGTCGATAGAACTGTCAAAGTTGTCTTGCATGACGAGACAGAGTTGACTGTCTGAGAGGAGGTCTATGGATTTCCAACCTCTGAAGCAGAGTGCTGCTGCTATAAGGACGCCCAAGAGTGCAGCCACAAAGGTGAGCCACCAGCTTCCTGATTCGCAACGACGTTTCTTTGTGAGCCATGGTTTATCGTCTTTGGTGAGTTTTGATTTGAGGCGTGTTGATTGGATTGGTTTCTTCTGCGTGAGGGGGAGTGCTATGACAGAAGGATTAGCGGATACGGGTGGAGGGGACCATATGGTTGATGGACGTGAAGCGGGGGATAAAAAAGGAGATCTGAAAATTGTTGTCGCGCTGCTTGCTCTTGGGAGTTGTAAATCTGGTGAGCGATGTAGGTTTGCCAAAGAGTAAGAGCGGTTGAATGATTTGTAGGGAGATTCTGCTGATGGAAGACGTGGTGTTTCGAAAAAGCTACCGTCGAGAGACCTTCTTGCGGGGTCAGCGAAGGGGAAGGTGAAGGCTGAAGGGGGAGGGTCTTGACGTCGTTTGCTTATTCTTGGTCGTGGTGAGTCTGGACTGTCTTCTTGTGATGAATGGTCATCTGAACTTGAAGGAGTCAGGAAGAAAGGACGGGGTGAAGCCATGAGGGCAAGGTTGGGTAACCCTTCTCTATTTCTCTTTGAAGGACCTTTCTTATCTTGTAACACGTAATTGCCGTATGACGCGTGTGTAACGTACATCCAACCAGATTCAGAGATCCCAGATCTGATCTCACCATTTATATTCCACCGCTCTCTCCCCCAACTCACTCACCCAACTCATGGACTACGACAGATACGACGCTACTCTCCATTACATCTTCAAACAAACTCAAGGTGACGCTTGGTTTAGGCCACATGAAGATTCAGTCCCTCCAGGCGTTTGTCTTCGTACCCATGACGGTCAATTCAGAGTATTCCCATACGAAACTGCCGCACTCGCTCCATTCGAGGCTGCTGTAGCTGCTCTCAATCCTCTAGTTGCAGTCAAAGTCAGAAGTGCTGCAGTACACGCTGCTCTAGCAGAACAAGCTATCGATGATTGTATCTATGTCGACTCAAATACTCGCATTCAAGTACTCGAGTCCATGTACCTCCTTCCACAAGCAGAAAAGGATCAAAACGCTGCTTTCATTCGTGATGAACGCGTGCTCGTCGTTTGGAGCGACTCTCTTGATACAATCATCCCAATCGCACGTGACTTTGAAGATCGTCTCATTCGTCTACTCTGGCGTACGAGACCACCTCTACCTTCCACACACGAACCCTCCATATACTCTGAAAAACCAGCCGATCCCCGTCTAACCCCTTCCTCCACCGTAAACTCAGATTCACAAAGACGAACATGGTTTGGTCGTGTCGTTCCTTCACAACAAGACCCAGAAAAGACCGAACAAAAACAACCAGCCCGTCCAATCATGCTATATGCTCCGCTATACAATGGTCTATGCGCTGCACTCGCTTTCAGTAAGTCACAACACCCTTTTTGTTTCCTTTTCCTCACCTTCTCTAGTTTTCATCGGCAACGGCGTTCGCACTCTCCTTCAAGAATTTCGCCTAGACGGCAACTACACTCATTTTGCTCTCGGGGCCCTAGTGCCACTTCTCTTTTGTGTATCCTTGGTAACTATTCCTTTTATATCATATACCCCCTACTCACTCTTTCCAGTTCTTCACTCTTCAAATATTCCAAACACTAACATTTGCAATCGGTCCCATCGCTCATTACCACCAAAACAGTCGTTACTACTCGGCAGTCCCTCCACTGCCAAACCCTGCCATAGACAATGCACTCCCTCACATCACAATACAGATGCCCGTCTACAAAGAAAGCCTCGCTACAGTCCTGTAAGTCTCTTCTTTGTTGGCTGATCCTCGCTAATCCATCCCAGTACACCCTCCCTCACATCCATCAAAACAGCAATGCAGACGTACGCACGTCAAGGCGGCACATCCAGCCTCTTCATCAACGACGACGGCCTTCGTCTCCTCCCCCAAGATCAGGCAAAGGAACGCATCGAGTACTACGCAAACCATGGGATCGGCTGGATCGCAAGACCACGACATGGACACGAAGGTCGCTCTCATTCTCCCTCTAGCCCGTCAACGCTAACATAGACACACACAGGCTTCACGCGCGCAGGCCGCTTCAAAAAAGCCTCCAACATGAACTACGCACTCGACGTCTCCCTCCGCCTTGAGCGCATCCTCGAGGAACTTCAATCATCTCACAACTCCCTTGAACAATACCCTTACAATCGTCAAAACCAAATCCCCAACTCAAGCAGAGATAGCAACATATTCACTCCTCCCAACCCACCCTTTCACCGTGCCAGCGTTAGCACCACATACAGTGCTCAAACTGTCCAAACAGAGGGCGGGAGCATCGTTAGCGTGCCTGGGCAATCCCCTGGGACGTACGGGGTCCAGTATATCGGCAAGGACGGGGATGATCAGGCGTTCATCACTCCTTTTCTCAGTAGCAACAGCAATGGCAGCATGCCTGGGACGCCTAGACCCGGTGTGACAGGGAGCCCGCGGACTATCACCCCTGAACCCCCCACACTCGCAGGAACGCATATAGAAGACATCGAAGAGCGGGCTCTTCAACTAGCCATGGAAGAAGGTACATCTTCCATTAATCTTGTTTTGAACAATCACGCTAACTCGAAACAGTATTTCAAATCACAGGACACAGACCATGGGCAGCAAACGCCCGTGCCTGTCGAATCGGAAGCATCATCTTATTAGTAGACGCAGATACGATCGTCCCGGCGGATTGTTTCAGGGATGCAGCGAGAGAGTTTGCGGAGGACGAAGGCGCTGAAGTTGGCGTTCTCCAGCATGAGAGCGGTACGTCTCCTTCCCCTGTCCCCTTCGCTCACTAACCTAAACCCAAATCCAGACGTCCTTCAAGTAGCCCACCACTACTTTGAAAACGCCATCGCCTTTTTCACCCGCCGGATCAACAAATGCATAAGTATGATGTGCGCAAACGGGGAAGTGGCACCTTTTGTAGGGCATAATGCGTTTTTGAGGTGGAGTGCGTTGCAGGATGCGGCATTAAGTGGGGTGGATGCGTCTTCTACTCATGATTCTGGTGCGGACAAAAACAGAGCCCAAGTCAAGATCTGGAGCGAGGATAACGTCAGTGAAGATTTCGATATGGCGTTGAGGCTTATAGGACAGGGGTATATCGTTAGGTTCGTCCTGTTCCTTCTCGAGGTGGCTGTCACTCATGTTTACTCTTAGATGGGCGACCTACTCTCGAGGCGGGTTCAAAGAAGGTGTATCGCTCACCGTCGATGATGAGTTGAATAGGTGGCAGAAGTATGCATATGGGTGTAATGAGTGCGTTTTCTTTCCTTCCTGTGTATGTTCGATATTTCTGATTCACGGCTCGCACAGGCTCCTCTTCAACCCCTTCGTCAAATGGTTCTACAAGGGCCCCATCAACCACCAGATCCACAAATTCATGTGGAGTCCTGCACCGCTCCATTATAAGATCTCGATGATGGCTTGTACGTCCCCCTCCTCCTTCTCAATACTCATACTGACTCCATCACAAATAGACATGTTCTCATACTGTACGTCCCCTCTGACGTATAAAACAAAACAAAACACTAACTTGAAACAGACGGAATAGCAGCTTCAGCGACCATCTCCGTAATCAACTACGTCATGCTTGGTTTCCAATTCCCAACAGACGATTTCTACATGCACAGTTTCGAAATATGGCTCGCCACTTTTGTTGTATTTTTCGGAGCCGGTAATGTAGGGTATGTGCTGTTGCGGTATAGACTCGGAGAGAGTGGCATCGTAGGCGGCACGATCGAGTGTTTTGGGTGGATTCCGTTTTTGTGAGTCTCGTCCCTATTCGTATCCTATTTCGTGAACTGACGGCAAATACAGCTTCTTCTTCTTCGGTGGACTAAGCATCCCGGTTTCACAAGCCATTCTCGCTCATTTGTTCTCGTATAACATAACGTGGAGCGCAACAAAGAAGGAGGTCGAGAGGTCGAATTTCTTCAAGGAGGTTCCAAAGATTTTCAGGAGGTGCGTTTCTTTCTTTCTTTTTTACTTTGATTTGCGTTTTATTTCCATATATTTTTGCGTTGCTTCTGTTTTGGATTGGAGTCCGGACGCATCCGTGTCACTTGACCAACGCGTTGCGTTGGCGCCCACGTTTTGTTCCGCCGAACGTATGCATCAGTGAATTGAGGCGCTATCTCCGTGATTGGCCATGATTATCTAGGAAATATTGGTCTCGGCACATGTGCCTGGGCGTTGCATATATGGTGCTGGGACGGACATGGCTGGCCCACTGCTACTGTAGTGTTGGACATGGGCATGTGTGTTTTTTTCTGATGATCGGAGGACATGCGTTTGCGGTCTTACACCTGCTGCAATGTGGTGCGCCCATATGCACGACTCACGCTTCGTGAAGCGGTCATTTCGATCGTCTTCGACTCATCGCTGAAAACGCCGCACCCTATTCATTCAAGGCCTTGCCCCCTTGTTGCCTAGTTCACGTGGCGCGATATCCGCACTTTCTCTTCTCTTCTTTTTTCCACGCCTTTCCTGTTATTGCTTCCTTGATGCCACAATCCAGTGCTGACGGTCATCATTGGCCTCCTCTCCTCCATATAGATTCTGGTTCCCCCTCCTTGTGTGTATCTTACTGATTGCGGGTGTCGTCATCGTCAGTACGCCGTTGGTGCCATATCAGTGGCAACTGACCGCAAATGCGTGGGCCGTTATCTTCCCGTTGACGGTTGTATGCGCTTGTCATATCTTATTCCCGGTACGTCTCGTCAATCTTGTCTTCCATTCTGCGATGGGAATGAGCGATCGTCCATTTCTGGATTGGATCATGCTTCTTCCAACGTTCTTCCCTTCGCCATCCTTGTCCTAGCATGCTTCCTGAACGTTCCTCTTCTTCGCTTCGGCGCATCCCGCTACCTTCTTTTTTTTCTACTCGCTCAAGCATCGATGCTAACACCGATATTCATACCTAGATCGTCCTCAACCCATGGCTCATGATCTTCTCTTACTGAGCTGAGGATCACACACAATCACGTTCTCGCACTCGGGCAGGGTTCCCTGAATGCATGACCTCCTCCTTGCTAATTAATCGCATATCATGCTACTTAGAAATGAAGAACAATCAACATACTCGTCAATCACCGTCGAATCACCATTCTTTTTCATTCGATGCGTCCCGGTCCGTTTTTATTCCCACGCCACGGCGCAATCCGGAAGTCTGCCTATGCCTATATGTATGCAACTTATTGTCAATCAATCGGACAGGACATTCGGTTACGGTTTTTGTTACATTCCGCAATTGCGAAGATGCATGTTGTCTTGTAAGTTTGGACTTGTTTACCTTACATACCCGTGTTTGAACTTTTGGACAATGTCTTGTGTCTTGTCGTTGCTGTCGTCGTCATCGTCGTCATCATTCCATTGCTCTTGTTGTCATCCCGATTCCTTGCTGTGCGCGAGTGACGTGAACACAGGGCTTGTTTTGCAGAACTTTTCCAGTAGTTGTCAACTTGTTAATAACGCTTCCTTGGGTATTAATATTATAGATAGGCTATGACATTACCGGGCCCTCTTTCAATCGATCATCGACAAGATTCTTGGGTCCAGAGCGCGCATTGCACAAACAGTCTCGGAATCTCTTATCAGCCTGGTTATATACAACGGTCACCGGTCATTGATGTCTACGAAATCGATGATCACTGATGGGATATTGATCTATCAATATGTAAAAGTGGATATCTTGTGCTTGGCTACAGGGGTGCATCAGTGCATCACGGGATGTACCCATAGATATCAAATGCTTAAGTCACGCCCAAGTTGACGCTCATTTGGCCGTGAACTGTCGACTACTAATGACCGTATGGCCAGGGAAATTTCATTATCCTACAAGCGGCGTTGGCCGTAGAGGCACGATAGCGGTCGTAGTGCGGAAGCGTTGCGACCTCTGATGGCCCATCGGGAATGGGTGCCCATGTATGCCAGTCTCATGACTGGACTTGGCATAACGTTGCGATCCTGTAGATAAGATCATCGAGCACCCGAGAAAGGAAAGGACAGGGCCATCCATCGAACGGGCGTGGACTTCCACTTGGGTGGAGTAAGTTCTATCGCGGACTCTTCGACTTTTTTTTATCTCGCTGGCTTTGCAAATATGATGGAGAAGATTTGATGTCATGGGTGCCTATATCATATGGACACTGCACCGTATGATAAGCTCTGGCACAGTGAGATGTTTTTAGGTATGAGATCATAAAAGTGCCTCACAGAAGCGGACAATATAGAATACTTGTTAGGGGTCCGCCGCCCGAGGTATCCGTACCGAATTACCTGCAGAACTGGAGCTTTGTAGAGGCGCGTATATGATCTGCTATCCGATCTATATCCGAGAAGTGCGTGATATCATGCCCAGGAGTTTTTCACCCGACGGTACCGATGACACTGCAGGGACACAGAAGGATTTTAAATAAAAGAATTTAGACACATCCATGACAAAATAGTGTGCGTCTGTAGTGCGTACGTACCACGCAGTACTCTGCTATATAACGGCGATTGCGATAGTATGAGAGTTGAATTCCCCCTACTAGCGCTGATCGATGAAATCCCATCACCATCGTGTGCTATTGTTGCAAAGCACTGGAATCACCTTCTAGGATGATTCCGAAGCGAAGGTATGATAAAGTGGCGGCCCGAGCGTGTTTGCCGGTGATAACTGTGCATGGTGGAGGTCTGCACAACAAACAAGGAAAGAAGATACTTGGAAAGTACGAGCCTATCTCGTGCTCCAAAATTCTCCGGAAAACTGATACAGAAGGTGCAGTTATCTTCTACGAACGCCCATCTAGTCTTCCTAGCGATGACCCGACATGAGTAGATGAGTGAGCGACTGCCACATCAGTCCAAGAAGTCAAGAGACTCACCTAGTACCCGATTGGTGTCCCGGCGACCTTTGGTCCCAGCATCACCTGGAAGTTCTATCCGTACTCGGCGACATTACGAATCTCCTCAATGGCATCATGATGTTGTGCGCAGACTATAGGCTAGCGCCCACATCAACGTTAAACATCACGTGGCAAGATTCACACCACGTCGTGCACTTGATCATTACCACTGACGGCGCTAGCAGATGTTTGTTTTTGTTTTTGGTTCACGAGCAAATACTCGCCGGTGGTCAAAAATGAAGGATATAGCGTCCCAACCTTTGCAGATATTACTATCCATTCCATGGGCTTGGACGGTCCATTTCCATCTATTCACAGTTGTTGGATCCAGACGAGTGCCCTGTTGTACAGACACTTCAGTGGTCAGCGCTTCAACGCTAGCGCTCAGCAAGGACAAAGCTATGTTCAAGTCTCATCTAAACGTAATGGTTTCCATGGCTGTGTTAAATCGTTGTGTAAGGGTCTAGACTTCACATGCCCTCGCATTATTGAGTGACTTGCCGTGAGATGCGGGCCTGCTCAGCTGACAAGTTTACGTCGTCGGAACTCAGTGATCATAGCTTTTTCTGCCGATCTCAGGCTCGGAGCAAACACAATACTACTATGTGTGGGTCACCAAGTCAGGCACTGTCGCACTGCTCAAGCGCTCAAGACTTTGTCGGTTCCTTGATGGTGAGCCTTTTGAACGCATGTTGAAGCTGTCTACGACACTCATTGGCATGACTGTTCAGGCGAGGCCTAGGTTCGATGTGTTATACTTGATCATGTTCCAACACAGCGCGCTATGGAGTCCAACCGCGCCGCGCTTGAATTTTGCGACTACATATTATAACCCAAGCCAGGTCCGATCTGTGGTATGCCGCATGTATGATGTAACGATCTTTCAATTTCAACCCTGGTGCCTTGCCAAGGGTGTTATACAGCTCGCTGCCTTTGCTCAAAAACCGTCTCACTTGAAAAATTAACGTATAAAGAGCAGGAACAACAAACGATGTGATTTCCACCATCACTATGTTGCGTCTGTTGTGTATCGCCCTGTCTCTTTTCTTATCCCTTCAGCTCGCTGTTGCAGACCCTGCTTCAACAGTCTCACGAGTTCCACGTCACTCCAAGTCATCGTCACTAGTACTGACCAAGTCTGTACTATCAGCTCTCCTAGTTCGCCAAGGAAATTTCACTGCTCGACAAGGATGCCCTAGCGGATATCGTAAAGAATTCACGATTCAAGCACTGAGAAACACAATGCTGATTCCGCCCTAGAGCAGTGTACCAACTACCCGGACGCTTGTGCCCCTCTTGGTAGCTTCTGTGTAAGGTTGCACGATGAGCCTTTTAATTGTGATTAACGATTTGAGTCTAGTGCAACGATCTTTATAACTGTCCAGACGACACCACAGTACGTACCTTCGCGTCCCATCGTCAAAACCGAGTACTGACTGAAGAATCTTACAACCAGTGCTTCGAATCCGAGTGAGAAAATACTTCAATCAGATTTCTTTTCTTTTCTCAAGTCTGCTGTAGATGTTGCCCCAATACCGCGCAAACATGTAATGGAAAGTCCTGTTGCAATCCTGGTAGTGAGTGCTGCAACGACGACACCTGCTGTGAATCTGGCTACTCCTGCTGCAATGACTCTACCGGGGGATGTGTGTTATATTCTCTATCGATTGCATGAGCAACGCTAACATCTATCTAGGCTGCCCTACTGGAACTACGTGCATAGCAGGTTCTGATCAATGTTCCACTGGAGGCCCGACTGGTGGAACCGGTGTACTCACTAGCGTTGCGGTTACTACTTCGTCCAAATCAACCGTGCAGCCAAAAACCACTTCTAGCAGCAGTCATACAAGTACAATCAACGAGCCCACAACAACTGGGTCTTCGAGTACTTCTTCGACAGTTTCATCCACAGGGTCTACTAGTACTTCGAATGGCTTCCGTAAGCAGCCTCTTGTTTCTAATCTGTGACCCAACTTACACCATACAATTTAGCACAAGTTGGTGCTGCTCCTCGTGGTATTGCACTCGCACCTGGGAAACAACTTGTGGCCTTGGCTGCAGTTGTTGGTTTGCCGATTCTCCATCATGTCGTCCAGGCATTGTGAGCGCAATAACACTTTTCCTCTTATAATCCGCATTTGTTGAGGTTGTGATTTATGATATATCAGAAAACGTCTACTTTGTTGCATAATAGGACTTGTAATACGACGTTTTGCTTGCAGATTGAACTAGTTGGTTCGCGATTGCGGGAGATCAGATCGATCAAGTGCCTCCCTCAGTAATCACGAGAAGTGACTCCGAGATTGAGCAGCGAAGCATATAGCAAAATGCAGGATAGTTACAATACCATCAAAGAGTCTTGTCAAGTGGCCCTCGAGGTAACATAATTAACTGGGTAGAGCGCGCGGCTTTCTCGCGAAGAGTCCAGTCAGAAGCAGGATCATTATTGAAGTACGAGTAGCTATGCACACGTCAGCGATGGGAGACCAATCACAGCAGATAGACTTATTGTATGTACAATTTTGTACCAAAATTCTGGAGTCGCCTGCGACGATGATTGTCCATCAACGGTAATCCAACCTAAACAAAAACCATGTTTAACTCCAAGAAGCCTGCCCAGCATCGCCTATCCGTGCTAGTCGACATTACCGAATGTCCTCGAGATGTTGTTCGACTTGGCTACAGACTCTAGTCCCTAGCGCCCAGCCTGTCACGGTGACATTAACGTTAAACATCACCTGGCAAAATTCATGCGAGTTGACACCATAGACTCCGAAAGAAGGATCTTCTCGCATGGGGCCATTGACAGTACTGATGAGCAGTAGCAAGTATTGCTGGTGATCGAACACGAAGGATAGTGTCTCGACTTCAGCAGATATCACCATCAACTTCATCAGACTCGGACAGTCGACATCCATTTATCCACAGGCGTGTTGGGTTGTTTGATCTGAACGAGTGTCCTGTTGTAAAACGTTACAAAACCTTGGTGGTCAGCGCTAGAGCTGAGCGCTCAGCAAGAGTAAAGCTATGTCCAAGTCTCATCTAGTGGCTGCCATGGCTGTGTTAAATCTTTTTATAAGGGTCTAGACTTGACATGTCCCTGCGCTATTGCCGTAAGATGCAGTGAACAATTTTTTATTAGCTGACTACTATAATATATAACTTGAGGCAGTAAGTCCCTCGTCAGTTCATTGACAAGATACGAACCTGAGTTTGAGTGAAGGTCTTGGATTCGCAACTTGAATACTACGTTAAACCGTTTGGGCATTTGGGCCTACCAGGGTGGCTTACATCATCATAGGCCCATCAGTGGTCGGTTTTTTCCAATCTCGGATCAAACACAATGCTACTATGGGTTATCGGTCTCCCGGTCAGGCACTGCTCAAGCGCTCAAGGATACAATGTATTTCGGCTCCTCTTCAAGTTTGGTGAGCATTCTGAACGACTGTTGAAGCTGTACTACGACACTCTTTAACATGACTGCTTGAGTGAGGCCTAGGTTTAATGCGTTATACTTTATCGTGTTTTAACACAACACGCGATGGAATACAGCTCCAGCCGCACCTGAGTTTTGCGGCCACATAATAAAATTAGTCAGGTCCGATCTGTGGTATGCCGCATGTTCATGTATCAATGTTTTTAACCCTGGTGCCTTGCCAAGAATGTTATACAGGCTCACTGCCTTCGCTAAAGACTCATCTGACGTGAAAGCTAACACCTGATTTTCCGATATAAAGAGCACGAACGATAGACGAACACATAAAGCCACTGTAACTCCCACCACCACCATGCTGCATCTGCTGTGTATCGCTCTCTCTCTTTTCTTATCCCTTCAACTCGCTGTTGCAGACCCTGCCTCAACAGTCTCACGAGTTCCACGTCACTTCAAGTCGCCATCACTAGTACTGACCAAATCTGTACTATCAGCTCTCTTGGTTCCCCGAGGGAAGTTCACTGCTCGACAAGGATGCCCTAGCGGATATCGTAAGGAATTCACGTGCAAGTACGAAGAAACACGTTGCTGACCCGCCCTAGAGCAATGTACCAACTACCCGGACGCATGTGCCCCTATTGGCAGCTTCTGTGTAAGGTTGCATGATGAGCCTTTCCACTATGATTAACGATTTGAGTCTAGTGCAGCGATACGTATAACTGTCCAGACGGCACCACCGTACGTACCTTCGCATCTGTTTAGATCCCATCGTCAAAGCTGAGTACTGACCAACGAACGTTACAACCAGTGCTTCGATTCCGAGTGAGAATATTTCAACTCCTTTTCTTTTCTTTTCTTTTCTAAAGTCTTGCAGATGTTGTCCCAGTACCGCGCAAACGTGTAATGGAAATGCCTGCTGCAACCCTGGTAGTGAATGCTGCAGCGACGACACCTGCTGTGAATCTGGCTACTCCTGCTGCAATGACTCTACCGGGGGATGTGTGTTATATTCTCTATCCATCGCACGAGCAACGCTAACATCTATTTAGGCTGCCCTACTGGAACTACGTGCATCGCAAATTCTGATCAATGTTCCGCTGGAGGCTCAAGTTCTGTGGGTGGAAGCAGTGTACCCACTAGCATTACGGTTACTACTCCGTCCAAGTCCACTGTGCTTCCAGGAACCACTTCTAGCAGCAGTCCTGTAATTACATTCAACGGGCCCACTATAACTTCCAGCACTTCTTCCTCAGCTTCTTCGACAGCTTCATCCGCGGGGTCTACTTCCACTGGTTCGTGTAAGCAGCCTCTTGCTTGTAATCCGTGGCCTAACTTATACCATACGTTCAGCACAACTCGGTGCTGCTCCTCGTGGTATTGTACTTGCACCTGGAAAACAACTTGTGGTCTTGGCCGCAGTTGTTGGTTTGCCGATCCTCCATAATGTCGTCCAGGCATTGTGAACAACCAATGACACTTTTCTTCATATCATCAGCATTTCTTGAGGTTGTGATTCATGATGTGTCCACTTTTTTCACATACTAGGACTTGTAATACGACATTTTGCCTGCAAATTGATCTAGTTGGTTCGCGATTGCGGGAGATCAGATCGATCAAGTGGTGACTGGATGACTAGGAGGCCAGTCGTAGCTAAGGGCCGCCTCAGAAATCACGAGAAGTCACTCATTTGCATCAGATACGTTTGGATGATATTGCAAACTCATATCCGAGTTTAGGCATGAGATACGATTGGATGGTACATTACAAACCGATTTCTCTAAAACAGTGCGAATGGTGGTGATACATTTGGTGTGGGTGTTTGACTCTTGTAGTACAGTGACGAAAATTGGGTGTCTGTAGTTTCCGTATTAAACATCATACTATGATTGCTTTGAGTAGTGACTTTATCATATGGCAGCGTTCACTCACCCCAACAACCAACGAGGTGGACGTGGAGATGTCGGTGAACCTCGATGTTTGCTCTGCTTCAATGGATTGAAAAGAGCCTACAGAAGTACAATCATGTAACTTACCTGCGTCAACGCACGTCGCGTCACCGATGATACGAGGACGACGAATAGAATCAGCATGGAAGATATTGCAGATGATCCCAGGAGCGATCTGGAAATTTTTCAATTCTCGCGTCAAACTCTAAGCATCTGTATTTACCTTTGAGAAGATATCCCAGGACATAAGGCTGGATTACCATAAGTATATGAGCTAGATACAGTGATAATCAGTAGACGTACCCAGTTTGCTTCGGAATGACAACAACTTGGCCATCAAGAGTGATACGCAGGACAGACTTTGAGGATGTTCAGACTCATGGAGAACCACGTTGATGCTTTGGGATGACTCACTTTGCCACTCGACATCATCTTTATCTAAAGTTAGTACATGTTTCAAGTGAAAAGTTGGAGACGAACGTCGATGTCCAGATCTGAACATTTGGTCATCATACACTATCCATGTCGCAGACAATGCAGAGAGCTTACTGAGTGCTTTGCAGATATACCGCAGGGCGGCTGGGCTCTGGTCTGACCATTCTCGACAACTGGACGAAAATTTGGAGTAGTCTTCGTTTTGAGCGCACATGTAGTATTTCACCACAGAAGCGATGACTGCGGAGAACAAGGCCGCAGAAGGGATGATTTCCTCGAATAAACACAATGCTATCTCCTCTATCGAAGCCTGTGGTGTGACTTTGAGAACCTCCGAAAGGAATGCTTCGCCTTTATGCGATGACACGTGGTTTGAGAACAGAAGATCGCATATACCATTGATTGAAATCTGATTCACCAATTAAGCAGCGAAGCATATAGCGAAATATAGGATAATTACAATACCGTCAGAGAGTCTTTTCAAATGGCCCTCAAGGTATAACATAATCAGCTGGGTAGAGCGCGTGGCTTTTTCGCGAAGGGTCCAGTCGGAAGCAGGATCGTTATTGAAGTACAAGTAGCTGTGCATAAGTCAGTGATGGGAGGGTAATCATAGCAGATAGACTTACTGTGCAATGTTAAAAAAAGCTTTGTACCAAAATTCTGGAGTCTCTTGCGACGATGATTTGTCCATCAATGGTAATCCAACCTGAACAAAAAAAGGTTGAACTCCACGAAGTTTGTTGATGTATCAGAGAGCGGACCATGATGTCGCCCACCCAATAAACAGGAAGGAGGTTCAGGATTTCAAGTATGTCGACGTGCTTATCAACTTCGCGTCTCTTGAGTATCAGCTCACTTGTAAGGTGTGCGAAGTGTGATGTAGACACGGTGTGTTCAGCAACTTTATCAGAGATAGGCTTTCTGATCTGAAAAAATGTGACGATGAGACCTAATAGATAACGGAGAGCTTAAAAGGGTCTTACTGCTTCGTTCCGTACCCTCGGAGGCGTGTGTAACCTCGAAAGTCGACACTCATAGACTCTAACAACGCTTGTATCAGTAGCTGCAAACGCAGTTTGTTGAACAGCCGAAGGCCTGGCCCAATCGTAAAGATGCCGGATTTCGGCACCACGCGGCACCTTGGTCATGCTCGAAGCAAGGAACTCTGGAGTCAGGAAAGGAAAGTGAGCGTAGACTGAACCCACGGGGTAGTGATCAGGGAGCATGTGAAAGAGAAGCTTGGTGAGCATGCCACCATAGGATCCATCCACCTTGTTGACCATGCAATGCTCATAACCCCATGTTGTCAAGTTGAACGCTACCATGAGAAGCTCAGCATCGATGAAAAAGGATTTGGCTCAAGAATCAGTTGACTCACGAGTGAAGTCTACTGTAAGAAACCTGTCTCCACGAGTCAAGCATACAGCATCGGCAAGGATGGCACGTGAGATAGTGTATCCAGGGCAAAGGCCAGCGCCAGGAATTGGAGGTTTTGTTTCCTCAGCCTGCAGGCCCACCTGGTGTGAATCAGCAAATGCAAACCGTCCAAGGTTGTCGTCGAGGCTTACATGTAATTCTAGATTTTCGATATCGCCGTACAAGCGTTTGGCTGCAATCTATTGATGGTCAACATGTGGGTAATCATACAACAGAATTGATCCCTACATAAATCTCTGGATCGGGATTCCATTCACGGAAGCTCTTATATGCTGAAAGCAAACTATAAGTCAATAAACCAACGGAGTGAAAACTACCTCACGTTTCAGGCCAATGAAGCGACGAAATTCGTTCAGCTAGGTTTCAATATTAGTGTCGCTACTAGTTTTTGCAACCGATATCGGACTTACTGAACAAGCACCCCATGCTCGTGCCTGCTCCATGCCCAAAATCTCCACAATTCGCATGGCGGCCGGAACGCCCCTTGCACGAAAGGCACAAGCCCTGTCGGCCGTTGCATCCTGCAAAACACGGGCGATATCGGTATCGCTGAATCGACCATTCTCCTCACGGGTGAGACTGTGACTCGTTAGCTGCCAATATATGACAAAGTGGTCACTTCATACCCGCCGAATGTCCAACTATGAATGTCAGGTATCTGAGCACCATCCCTGTGGACAACAGCCTTAAACTCTTCGACAGTGATCTAAGGAAACAAATATAACTTTTTAAACACAGCATATAAGGAGAGACACACGTACAGTCAAAGGGTCTCTGTCAGGGAGAATGTTTTTGAAAGTGCGTTCAATCCATGCTTCATCTTGACGCGACATCGCCGCATGCCAACGATAGAGCATGTTGAACTCCAGAGAAACGGCGTTTCCAGCTCCTCGTGGGGAAACGTCATGCGTCTGCTCACGAAAACCCTGAATGAAAGTCAAAATGGATAGCGAGTCTTACGAAGAATTCCTGACCTGAAGTGGATTCAATCGCCAAGTCAGTCCATCTCTGACAAGACCAAGAATGCCTCCAACGTAGTCCGTTAAGATGATCTGCATGAAAAAGGCTGTGTTGACAAGTCGAGCGCGGTGAAAGATCTCATCACACTGGGCAGTACGTTGCGCTTCTCGAAGATCCGCTGGGCGTGCAAATGACCTTCGCTCGTTGAGGCTAAGGATCTTGCTTGCGATATACTGTTCGGTGAGTTAGCATATCTCCTTTTACGCAGTAGAACAAAGACGGACATTGTGGTGACGACTGAATAAGACTGCAAGGGCACCCACAGAGGGGGGCATGAACAAGAGACGCTTGTCAGCAAATACATCCTCCCAAATATGACCGGTTCCGTCCTTCTTGCGTATACTATCGACCTGCTCTTCGTTGTGTCCATATAGGATACTCAGGTCGAGGTAGCTGCTGGCATTGTTGATCGTCCAATCATGGGAGTTTGTATCGAATATACTGTGAATGATGAGATCTGCAAATGCGAAGAACAGACTGGAGAGACCCCCAGGATGAGGGACGAAGTCATTTCGACCACGACGCAGAAGGGTATCAAATACCTCTCCTGGATCTGGTAATGAATAACGCGACGAAACATGCGTAGAAGGCACGGATCGCGCATATGGTTGGCCTGCTTGACCAAGGTTCGGCACGGACATCGAGTAATTGGAGCCATCAGCACTGCGGAAGATATACGGCACGCCACTGAAGCTGGACAACGGCGTCGTCATAGGAGTCTTCAAGAAGCTGTAAGGTGGGTGAGGAAGATCCTTATAAACTAAACGCGCCTGATCAGAACTGTACATATAACTTGTCGATAGAGATACACGTACGGACATTGATCACGGAAATCTGAAGTTCTTTAGCGAAGACTGAGTCGTCTGGAAGGCGCGACATCAACATCAAAAGTTTTTCTAGCTAAGTTCCACAAAAAATAGCGTGAGTTTGCATCCAATAAAAGACGACGCATACACCTACCAAAAACTCCCGGTCATCGATCCCTGACTTGAGGTTCTTCAGTGCATCAACATATGCTGGCTGATAGCAAATAGCTCGCGTTCAGCTCAAGTTTCACAACGGACGACGGCCTACTCACTAGGTCAGCCAGGGTAAAGGCGGGTCCTCGTGTAATCATTTGTTCAAAGTCTTCTACTGATTTGGTTCCTCCAAGGAACGCGAGAATGTCAACCTGGTCGGATATGCACGGAATAATATTGATCTTTGGTACAAGTGACGCTACTGCTCGTTTCATCATGATGGTATGGATGTTGAAACTGAAAATTGGTTTAGTTGACTCAGAGGAAGGACGTAGTCAAGGAATGTGGTGCTGATAAAGGCCCATTACGACTGGCTATATATGCATCGGGTCTGAAAGGCATTCAGTGGCAGATGTAAAAGGCCGCCAAAAGGAATTCCAGTGTCAAGCAATACTTAAATAATAAACATTACCCTTACAGCTGAGAGATTCAAACGGAGAGCGAGGGGCCATTCATACGAATATGCGTTTGAAGGCCAAATCTGAAATTTGGGCTGCTGGCGGCCATGCTATCTAGTAAGTACTGACTCAGAGACATGCGATGGACGCAACGGCTGCGCCAATTGAGCAGACGCTGCAGGACCACCAGTTCGAATTCTTCAAAATGCGTGGGTCAGGAATATATAAATATCAATGGCCGCGCTTGCATGTAGTGTTAGTTAGGGATTTGGTCGTTACAGCGTCGACGCGTCGGTGGCAGTGGTTGAGTCCATGCATTCGCGTACCATGTATATTGCGTAATATCATCATGTGATTTCAAATAACTTGAAGTCGGAATCACGGCTAGAAAGCTCGGGCAGTTCACATAGATCTCTGACAACCAAAAGAAGTGAAGCATGTCCTCGGCAGCTGGTGCCAGCTGGCGCTCTCCTCATTTCACAATTGCTGTAGTGCCAGTGGGTCTCGTCGTGTCTGCTTAGGCTTAAACCTCCGCGGGACTCAAACCCTTGCCAGAAGCTTCCCTCTTTCACACCGCCATGGTCACCAACAGACTCTGGCGTACTCTTTCTGCCTTCAACCGATCCACCCGAAGCTGGGAACCCATACCCTTGCAAAACGTACAGAGCCAAGTGACGCAGAAATTTTCTCCCACATTACGGAGCATCGACACCCTCTGGACGCAGGGGCTTTCTCTCATATCATGGAACATCGACGCCTTCTCCCCGCGGCCCGTCTCACGCGCTAAACTCATCCTTAGCCATATCCTCGAAGAATCGAAATCTCCTGATATCCTCTTTCTCCAAGAAGTCACACCCGAGGTCCGGGTTTCTCTCCTAGATGATGCGAGAGTGCGTGCTGCCTTCCTGGTGACTGACGCCGAGGATCAAACGTCGTTTGAGGACGTGCCCTTTGCGACCATGGCGTTGCTGTCCAGCACACGCTTTACCTCCGCGCTGGATTCGCAGGGGGGAGGTGATGGGATCGAGGGAGGGGAAAATCTCATGCTCGGGCGCGTCTCCCGCGTGATACTTCCGAGCAAGTACAGGAGGGATGCGCTTTGTGTGGACATCATCCCCCCAATATCGCCGGGTACAGTCTTCCGTCTCATCAGCGTGCACCTCGACTCGCTCCGGCATACGCTACACTTCCGTGCCCAGCAGATGGAGATACTGGCCAACGTCCTACGCGAGCCCGGATGCAGTGGCGGGATCATTGCGGGCACTTCAACGCCATCAGCCCCGAGGATGATGGGCTCGTCGACAAGAACGAACTGGTGGATGCGTGGGTCGCATTGCACGGGAGGGCAGGCCCTGATGGAGCTACGTGGGGTGTCGGTGTGGAACGGCGGGACGGAATGGGGCCGGGCAGGTTGGACAAGGTTGCAATGATGGGCTTAAAGGCCAAGGAAATGGAAGTCCTCCGCCCTGCTACTATTGAGGTGCCCAGGCCGGGCGAGAAACCTGTCGAGATCCCTTGGAGTGACCATTGCGGGCTGAGATGCACCTTTACCATCTGAATACTATTAAGCAGGTTTAGGCTAGCACTCTCGACGAGGAGTAATTACCAAGTTTGTCGTGATCATAGACGTAGAGCGAAGACGCCGGAGCAACTCGTTTTTCTTTTCAAACGTCGAATGGTATATATCCTATTCTATAGTTCATCCCTTTTGATTGTGTGCGTCTTTAGTCCTAAAAAGTCGTTAAGACTTGCATCCATTCCTCCGTCCTTTGCCCCGTTACTCCTACCGTCGGACACTACCGATACCGAGAACAGGAGACCAAAGAGTCTTAGGGTGCGGTAAAATTTACCGGTCAGTTAGTATTAACTGGGTCATGAACGCATGGGATAATGTCAAGTCTACCGCAAGTACTATTGTTAAGTAGTAAGTGTTGATTATGGAGAACTCCAGATAGCCGAAGCCACGGCCACGACGTCTCTCATATCTTGTACATCATGGACTCTCACAACGCTTGCGCCCTGTTGAATAGCACAAGCCACGGTCGCTGCCGTTGCCCAATCTCGTTCTTTCGGCTCAGTCTTTCTCCCTTTGTATGTCCCATCCGCATCCGGGCGTTCTAAAATTGCACCGAGAAATGACTTCCGGGACGATCCAATGAGTCGCGGGTATCCTGCGAGTGGGTTCACGGGAGTGTTCGCTGTCATTGAAGAAGCCTCGCGAAGTAATGCGCAGTTTGCTTCAACAGTTTTGCTGAAACCGATACCAGGGTCGACGATAACGAACCACCTCCGCACACCGCCTTTGCCTTTAATAATTGCTTCCACTTTATCTCCCAGCTCAACTCGCACACCTTCTAGAGCTCCGCCCTTGTACTGGCTGTAGTCTTTGTTTGAGCCTGCATCACCGCGTGAATGCATTAAGATGACAGGAACAGCGAGTTTTCGTGCTACCTCTCGCATTTTTAGGAGGTGCTTTTCTGAGGATTGCGTAAGGGGATACTCAGGACCCGTGAAGGAATACACATCATTGATGCAGTTTGCGCCAGCCAGAACAGCAGCTTCCGCGACCTCCCAACGGAATGTATCGATTGAGATAAGAGCGGAACTGACGTTCTGTTCTTCATGTGACCGTATAGCCTGAATGACGGGCACTACACGTTGACACTCCTCTTCTGGTGAGACAAATGCTGCTCCCGGACGAGTTGAATAACCCCCTATATCAATGATATCGGCACCTGCTCGTACGGATGCCGCAGAGTAAGTCAGAGCAGCTGATAATGTATTATTAACAGAACCATCCGAGAATGAATCTGGAGTGGCATTCAAGGTGGCCATCAGCCTCACTTTCGTCGGTCGTTGGATGTCACTTGAACAATGGGTGGTCCAGTACCTTCCCATAGAGGGCACCTGATGGGTGCCCAGGAGCTGTCGTGCTTCGGTGATCGGATAATCGGCGAAAGGAGTGACTTTAAGCATTGGGAAGTCGACGTTCGACTGCATAACAATGTCACCCAGAAGTGTGCGTATTGATTTCTTATGAACTGGATGCACGAATTCTGGGATCATGCTAATTTTGCAAATTTAGTTGTCGACAATAACTAAAGCTGTTACACACACTCAGCTAGAGGACGCAAAACAAACTCTCGTTCTGCCATGCGTGGATGCGGTACGACAAGTTCATCGGCCAGACCATCGAGGGTATCTCTCAGGCTTTCAGCGCGAGTATCAATGATCTCGTTATCGTACAGTATTATATCCAAGTCAACCGCACGAGGTCCATTCTGGATAGAAGGTACCCTCCCCACTGTCGTTTCAATTCTTTTAAGTAATTTCAATAATATCCACGGCTCCATGTTTGTCTCGACCTAAAGGGCCCTCAACTAAGCAACAGACCTGTGGCCATCAGTTCTTGGATGGACGAACTCACTAAGCACGCACAATTCGCAAATCTTGGCTGGTCTGTGACATACATGGGCGCAGTTTCATACATGAAGCTCGTGTCAACGACCGATACGGTGTTAGCAGCCACATCGGTCAACAGCTGATCAGGTTGCTCAATCAAGCGCAAAGCAGTTTCAATGTTGGCGAACCGATCGCCAAGATTCGAGCCTAGTGCGATTGCCACGTTGTGCTTCGCTGATGAGGGATAAACATTCCGAATTGCGGATGTTAATGGACCAGTCATAAATAAGAGATTCTGGAGGAAGTGGTGTATGAGAACTCGGACTCTACCTGTGGCGGGAATTGATCATTATTTATGATTATGTAACCCTGACGAAAGAACTTTGAGAACCACGACGTCGAGGTTGTACTTGTACTATTTTTCTCCGGGCCTGCAAACATGACAATGCCAAAGGATAACCCATACCTTGCCCATCGACATCCCACTGAGCGAGCTATCTCAAGCGCAAGCACTCTCAATGGTGCCAGCCCCTCCTCAAGAGAGCCTCTCTATGGTTTTGTTCCTCGGATGGTTAACGCAGATCAGGTCGGACAGGCATTGGTATGTCCTTTCAATAGTTAGCGTCGATGCCGACTAGCTGACTCGATAATTTGCTTAGGAACATGATTTAAACCCGTTCACAAAACAGCCCCATACTGCACAATACAAAAAGATTCTGGAAGCTCGCAAAAAGCTTCCTGTGTTTGCACAGATGACTGAGTTCTATAAAATAGTAAGCTCCTCTTCTTATCCTACCCCCATTCACCCCGACTAACGTTTGCAGTTCAACAAACACCAAATCATTGTTATGGTCGGTGAGACCGGCTCAGGCAAGACCACGCAGTAAGTTGGTACCCCCAAGACAAATATTCTCCCTTGTCATTTTTGAACAGTCGCTTATAGACTCTTTTTGTCACTGATAGAATACCCCAGTTTGTCGCCTACTCTGATCTTCCGCATACCAAGAACAAAATGGTAGCATGTACTCAGCCCCGCAGAGTCGCTGCCATGTCTGTGGCTAAGCGTGTAGCGGATGAGATGGACGGTCCGTTTTTTTCACTTTGTGTATTGACCGCATTCTGAGCTCCTTCCTTCCCCTAGTCCCACTTGGTCGACAGGTCGGTTATTCAATACGTTTCGAAGATATGACCGAGCCTGGCACCACCTTTCTCAAATACATGACCGATGGAATGCTCCTCCGTGAAGCCATGAACGACCCTGATCTCAACCGTTACTCCACTATTATCCTCGATGAAGCCCACGAACGTACCCTCGCTACCGATATCCTTATGGGCATCCTTAAATCCCTCGCCCAACGCCGTTCAGACCTCAAACTCATCATTATGTCTGCCACTCTAGATGCACTCAAGTTCCAGAAGTACTTCGCTGTCTCTGGCGGCACCCCCGCCCCGCTCTTCAAGGTCCCAGGTCGTACTCACCCTGTCGAGGTGTTCTACACCCAGGAACCGGAGCCGGACTATGTCGAGGCTGCCATCCGCACAGTGCTCATGATCCATCGCGCCGAGGAGCCAGGTGATATCCTATTGTTCCTGACGGGTGAGGAGGAAATAGAGGATGCGTGTCGGAAGATCAAGCTCGAGGCGGACGACCTTATCAACTCCGACCCCGAGTCTGTAGGCCCTCTCATATGTATCCCACTGTATTCGTCGCTACCGCCGCAACAACAACAACGCATCTTCGACCCGCCACCGAAAGCAGGCAGTCCGGACAGTCCCCCAGGACGCAAGGTTGTAATCAGCACGAATATAGCGGAGACATCGCTGACGATCGATGGGATCGTATATGTCGTCGATCCAGGATTTTCCAAGCAAAAGGTGTATAACCCACGCATTCGTGTGGAGAGCTTACTCGTGAGTCCGATTTCCAAGGCGTCAGCACAGCAACGCGCAGGCCGGGCCGGCAGAACGAGGCCAGGCAAATGCTTTAGGTTATACACGGAGAAGGACTTTATGTCGGAGCTTGAGGAACAGACTCACCCAGAAATTTTGAGGAGTAATTTGGCGAATACGGTGCTGGAACTTGTCAAGGCGGGGATTAAGGTGAGTGTGACGTGGGAGGATGTTTTCAGACGGGCTGATACGTGTGTAGGATCTTGTCAAGTTTGATTATGTGGATGCGCCAGCACCAGAGACGCTCATGAGAGCACTGGAACTGTTAAATTACCTCGCTGCGCTGGACGATGATGGAAACCTCACGGCATTGGGGAGTATCATGGCTGAATTCCCTCTGGATCCACAGGTAGGCGATTTTTCTGGTGTTGGGGTTCTTCACAGTTCTGACGGACGTTCCTAGCTCTCGAAGATGTTGATCGCTAGCCCAGAATTCAAGTGTAGCAACGAGATCTTGACGATCACCGCAATGTTGTCAGGTGCGCACTTAGCCTTGATGTTTACTCTCATCTGACGCTCTTGCAGTACCAAATGTGTGGCTGCGGCCGAATAACCAGCGAAAAGAGGCAGATATTGCAAAGGCGCAGCTGACCGTTCCTGACGGTGACCATTTGACACTTCTCAACGTGTACAACAACTACATCCAAAGTAAGTCGTCCTCTTATACACACACATATTCACTTACATCTGCCCCCAGATCAATACGACAAAAATTGGACTTGGAACAACTACCTCTCCGCTCGGGCGCTCATGCAAGCAGACAACGTACGCGAGCAGTTGAAACGAACGATGGAGCGGTTTGAGGTGGAGCTTATCAGCGTGCAAGATCAGAAGAAGATGTTTATGGCGATTAGGCAGTCATTGTGTTGTGGGTTCTTCATGCAAGTCGCGCATAAAGAGGGAGATAAAGGGAACTATATGACCGTGAAAGATAACCAGGTGCGTAATGATTGTATTGGGTAGTTTGCCATGCTGATGGTTTTTATTTTGTGGTAGGCCGTAGCACTACATCCATCTTGTGGGCTGGACACTCAGCCAGAGTGGGTGATTTTCAACGAGTTCGTGCTCACAACGAGACCTTATATACGGACTGTTACGGATGTGCGACCAGAATGGTACGTTCTTAAGCATCTTCTGTGGATTTGCATTGACGTTCCGACAGGCTACTCGAATACGCGTCTTCGTATTATGATCTAGACAATTGGCCAGACAGCGAGGCGAAGCGTGCGTTGCTGAGAAGTAGGAAAAAGCAGGCGGGAAAATTCGAGGCGCGGTTTGACCAGGTGGAGACGTCAAAGGAGGGAGGGGGTTCGGCGAAGAAGAGGAAGAGGAAGCAAGGGTAGGATAGGCACCACAGGGTTCGCTTTCGTGGGTTATGCGCGCTCTTGTTATTTTCTTCAATCTAGAATATATATGCCCCACCTCTGAAGCTTGAAGCTTATAAACATGACAGGGCAGCTGTAAGTATCAGCTCCCCAGTTTAGTATATTCCAACTGTGGTTGAACAAATATTGCAATAGACTGTACGTATTCCGCCGGACAGTGACTCCGTGGATTCTTGATATTTACTTGACATTCAAGAATGGATGTATTTCTATCGTGTCTAGGACAAACTGTTGGCTGGTGCACGAATCTGGAGTGAGGACGCTCATGTGTAGAACTTCCTGTTCTCATTCGGCCCAAACAAGTCTCTTCTAATCTCGGGGAGCATCTACAAAAAGTATATTAGACGAGAATGAACCCAACATTTAGTGTGACCTACCTTGTCCTCTAGAAGTCTCAGTCGCTCGTCCAACGTGTTGTCGATGGTAATTCGTCGCGAGCTACTCACAATTTTGACACCACCCGCACTAAAATGGGTTTGTTGAAAGAATGGCGCCCCAGGAAATTCAATCGACTTACCAATCTTTGCTCAGAGTCGTCTCCAACTCAAAAGACACCTCGCGCCCGCTGATCTGAGCATATGAATCTACGGCTGCTTCTCCTGCCTTTTGCGCGATATCGGCATCCTGTTCGCGAACATGCAACACGACGTTTGTCTCCATAAGCTGGAGAAAGCCTTGCACGACGGCGCCTTCGAGGAGCTGAGAGTAACGCCCCTCGTCTTCGGCGAATGTCAGAATCGATGTCCGAGCGATAGAGAATAGTTCCTGTAGTTGCTCCTCACGACGTTGTAGAAGCTTCAATCGCGATTTGTTGGTCAAGTTAGACTGGGCGCTGAATGACACTAGGCGATCAGTATGTCATCCAAATATCAGGCGAGTGGGTTAACATACATCTTCTGTGCGACCTCAGCACCCTTGCGCTTCTTCTCAAACTGTGCATCAATAGCCTGTTGTTCTTGCTTCACGAGTTTTGCCTTTCAAGATAGACACACATTGCGTATGAAGGACTATGAAGTGGAGCAACGCTGCGTACCTTCTCGATAGCAAACTCCTCGTCCGCTTTCACTTTGATCTCGCGTGCTTTCTCCAGAGCCTCCTGCTTGATGAAAGCAACCTACATACACGAGCTATGATGTTAGATACCGCTTATATTTCGACCGAGGGGGGGTAGGGCATCGGCATTATATATGCGAGACTATGCACAGACGTACCATCTTATTCATCTCACTCAGGACCTCCTCATCATTCATCGGTCGTGGAGGCATCTTGGAAGTATGAACTTATAGGATGGACCGAGCTGACTGGAAAGTGACAGAGCTGCGTACTAGTACTCTGGAGTCTGGTCGCAAGCCAAGTGGCCTAATGAGGAAAGCCGACTTTGTTGCGGCAAAATCCGCAAACCCAAAAGTTTCTATCTTGCTCACCGTCAAAGGCGTCCTTGAAGCAGAAAAACTCATGGCTCATCAACGCGTTGCACTGTGGGCTGCCGAGCCTGATCTTGATGATGACATCAACGATACAGATGTCGACATCCCTATTCCGATGCCCTCGTCAACTAATGAAATGTACGATGACCCAAATCTTCAGCTCGACGAAGGCTCCTTGCAAGCAATGCAACAGCACATCGCGCAACAAGCTGCATTTGCACAAATTCCCGACGTCGTAAAGCGCGTGAGTATTTTATCAACTAGTGTATGATCTTATGTTCAGTAACTCGTAGTTTATCGTCCATTTTCACCAAGCTGTCTTGGATAATAACCTCCAGGAGGTAACTCTCGCTTACGAGTCAGGCTGGACTCGCCTCACCGAGAAATACTACGCAAAAACGGAGTGGCCAGAAGCAGAAACCATTGCACCATTGGTCAACGACGATCAAATCTTTCTCATCTTGTATCGTGAACTGTACTACCGACACGTGTACTCAAGACTTCAACCCAACGTAGACGACCGGTTCCACTCATATGAGAATAGCTGCGAGCTCTTCAACTACCTCCTTAGTACGTGCCTAAATTGCATTTCGATCGATTACTCTTTTGATGAGATTTGGTAGACTCCGACGGTCCTGTGCCTTTATCACTCCCTGCAAACTGGTTGTGGGACATTATTGACGAGTTCATCTACCAGTTCCAGTCATTCGCTCTTTTCCGCTCGCGTCCTGCATCAAAAACCGACGATGAACTAACCATGCTTGGCTCAGAAGGCGGTGCCCAAGCTTGGAGTTCGTATTCCGTGCTTAATGTCTTGTATTCCCTTATCCAAAAGAGCCGCGCGAATGAATGGCTCAAAGCACGTGCAGAGGGGAAAACTGACGAAGAAATAGAGTAGGCCAATTCACTTTAAAGTCTGCTTGAATTGACCAATTCTTCTGTTAGAGAAATAGTTGGTGAATACGGAACGAAGCCTTTGTATCGCATGCTTGGATATTTCTCCATAATTGGCCTTCTGCGCGTGCATGTTCTTCTTGGTGATTTCACGCTTGCCTTGAAGGTCATGGAAAACGTCGGACTCGGTCAAAAGGCTCCCTTCACCGCGCCTACGGCTGTACATGTCTCTACTGCCTATCACGCTGGTGTATGTTACTTTATGCTGCGAAGAATTCCTGATGCAGCTCGTGTTTTCACTGGCGTTCTTACCTGGGTGATGCGTGCGCGGCAATATCACACTCGCAGTTACCAATATGATCAGGTGCGTGCTCTCATGTGTCTATGTTTTGTCTTCGCTGTTTATGCTCACTCTTTGTTAGATCAACAAAACGGCAGATCGGATGTATGCTCTACTGGCACTTTGCCACGTGCTTGCGCCGACCAGGCTTGACGACAACGTAATGAATATTGTACGCGAGCGATATGGCGACCAAATTGGGCGTATGGGCCGAGGGTAGGTGTCTGACACCACCATCTAAGTGCGGTCACTCAAATTTTTCCAAATCATTTAGCGAGGAAGGTCTGTCGACATTTGAAGAGCTATTCTTGTATGCCTGTCCCAAATTCATCTGTGCCAACTCCCCACCATACGATGACCCTACCGCCCTCGCTTCGATGCTCATCCCACCAACGCCGACCTCTCCATCCTCGCAGAATCCTAGCGTAGTCCTTGGTGATCCGACCCAGCGGCACCTCCGGGCCGCATCGTCTCACTTCATGTCGCTTGCACCGGTCTCGAGCCTTAAGAGTCTCCTGAAGCTCTACACCAGCCTTGATGCAAAGAAGCTTACTGGCTTCCTGGATACATCGGGTGCTGGTGTAGACGAAGAGGAGGTACTGAGTTGGATGATGGTCATGAAAAATGCTGGACGGTGTGTTGGACGCGTTAATACTGGTAGTGCTGCCGCGAATGGCGAGAAGGACAATGATGAAGGATCAAGACCTTCTGAGAGTCTACTTAGTGGCGAGTGGATGTCTATAAGCGATTTGAACTTCGTGATAGACCAGGTTCGTTATCTTCATCCCATTTCGTTTGAAAAGCTCACACAATCGTCTAGAACATGGTCCACATCGCTGAGTCAACGGTTGGCCGGCGATATGCAGGGTGGTTCATCCGTAATTCGGAGCATGCAGCGCGTGTGCTTGACAGTGTCAAAGCATCACCATTACCACCACGCATAGTCCCTACTCAAGTTCAGAAAAAGAGTGCTGATGGGCCAAAAGGAGAAGGCGCACCGAGAACAACTGGACAGAAGGTTGCATGGGGTGGGGTCAAAGTTGCATAATAGACTGTTATGTACCTGCTATGAATCTATGGATTATTTGCAATACAAGAACGGCTGGTCTGCGGTCATACGAAACGAAGCACAAAAAGATGAGACGCTTTGCATTAAGAGGGAATCGAACCCCCGGCGGGTCGATGGCAACGACCCAGGTTACCACTACCCCATTAATGCGATAACGATCTTGCTCGCGATTCTTGCTGTGATGGATCCAGCTAAAAATAGCACACTCTCCCATCATTGTAACCTTCAACTTGTGACTTTTCACATGATAGATCTCCAAACATCGTACGTAGTAGGGCCACATAAATAGATGGTTTTACTGGTCGCGCCTTCCAAAAGAGTCGTCCGCTAAGCGCTTCCAGTGTGCGCTGTGCTTGCCCTTAGTCTCATGTGCTTTGCCTTCTAGCTTCCATATCATTAGAAAAAGAATTGCGAAGGAAGAACCTCAGCTGTCCATTCACTTCACAACTTGAAAGATGGAGGTCTTTCAGATCCTTGGAAAATCCCTCTCGGCCCATCTCCTCCAAGTTTCTACGACTCTCCATGGAATCCTCCCATACTCAATCCAAGGACCCTTACTGAGCGCTTTGGGCATTGTGACGTATGTTTCCTTGATACCTTCTGCGCCTCCCAGCTTTCCGAGTTCTGGTAATGGTCTCTGGTATACCGCGCCCGGGACGATATGGGTTCAAGAATTTTTACCCATCGGCAATGGGTACTTGGGTGGTGAGTGATTGTTGCTGATAGTCACTGATCACCAAGTGACATTCGAATGTGCATAGCGATGTTACCTGGCGGTACTAACCAAGAGGTCACACAACTCAACATCGAGTCCCTGTGGTCGGGAGGTCCCTTCCAGGATCCCGTGCGTGTCGCTCTTTGAAGCCTTCCGGTATACAAGATCCCGACGTACTAACCCTTCACATAGTCGTACAATGGGGGTAATCACTTGCCTTACAAGCAGTCCAAAATAGCCGCGAAAATGCAAAGCATTCGCGAAGCTATTTTTTCCAGTCCTACAGGGACAATTGACAGTGTGTATCCAAGTTCTTGGTGTAGTCACGCAGCTTTCCTCATTTTGCCACGAAGATATCGACGAGATCATGACACCCGGTGACACATATGGTAGGTGGACACAGCGAATTATCGCACGTCCGCTATCTATACTCACTGTGTTCAATGGGTGGCCTGTGTATTTTCCAAAGGTTCATACGCCAGCGCGGGATACTTGATAGCAACATTGGATTCAACTAGCTCAGTTTCGAAGTATGCGAGGTGGTTGGACCTAGACGAAGCAGTGTCTCGTACTACCTGGTCTGATGGAAGCACAACTTTTCTTCGGTTTGTCTTTCCTTGCTCGTGTCAAAAAGTTATCTGATCACATGCTTAGAGAATCCTTCTGCTCCCACCCTCTTCAAGCATGTGTGCAATACCTGAACAGCACGACTTCTCACGTCCTCCCAGCTGTGACTTATGCCTACACCGTTGCCGGGGTCGATGGCCTCCCAGCTCCGAATGTTACCTGCTTGGATGACAGAACACTGAGTATCAGGAACTACGTCTCCATCCCTGGTATGCTTTATGAGATTCTTGCGCAGGCGCAGGCACCCAGCGGATTGGTCTCGTGTTCTGCGGTATCTGGGGCATCCCCACCTAATGCTACTTTGACCGTCCTTGGTGCATCTGAGACGTGGATCAGCTGGGTCGGAGGAACGAACTATGATATGACTGCCGGAAACGCAGCTGCCGACTATTCCTTTCAAGGACCAGATCCACACAACAATCTCGTTGCGTTGCTTTCGTCTGCTAATCGTACATCTTACGCTGAGATGCTAAATGGGCATATCAAAGACTATACTTTCCTCGTTTCTCCCTTCTCGCTTTCCTTGGGACAAACTCCGGATCTCAATACCCCCACTGATCAAATTCTTGCTAGATACCGTACTTCTGTTGGAGACACTTACTTGGAATGGCTTCTATTCAACTATGGAAGATACCTCCTAGCTAGCAGCGCTAGAGGCGCCCTTCCTGCAAATTTACAGGGTTTATGGGCTGATGGGTATTCAAACCCTTGGGGCGCTGGTGACTGATTTGATACATAGGTTAACCGCAATTCTGACCAACCAATAACAGATTATCGTAAGCACCTTACCTCCATAGAAGAAAGTATCCTTATTTCACCACTAGATTCCAACATCAACATCCAGATGAACTATTGGGCCGCCGAGATGTCTAATCTAGATGTGACGCAGTCACTCTTTGACTATATTGAGGTAATCGGCTTTCTGATATGCCTGATACCTGACTGAAGCTGACCCCTTGTTTTCTGCAGAATACGTGGGGACCCCGCGGAGCGTACACTGCTCAGGTTCTGTACAACATTAGCGAAGGATTTGTGACACACGGTGAAATGAATGTGCGTTTGCAGAGGACTTGTTGTAGATTTGAATGCATGAACTTTCCAACAGATCTTTGGCCATACTGGTATGAAGCTTGGCGGGAACTCTGCTCAATGGGCCAATTATCCAGGTACAATGACCCCTCTTCGTTTTCTTATTGAATAAATGCCCATATTTGTGTCCTCAGAATCTAATGCATGGATGGTACGTATTCTCTGTTGGGTCTGGAGCGGGCTTAATTGATTTCATCATAGATGATACATGCATGGGATCATTTTGATCACACCAATGATGTACAATGGTGGAAGACACAAGGATGGCCGCTCGTCAAGGTGCTCCACTATGGGACTTTTGGAAGCTACGTTTAGCTAAGTATTGTACAGGCTGTTGCCAGCTTTCATCTAGAGAAGCTCATCGAGGACTTGCACTCCAACGATTCGACTCTTGTTACCGCACCTTGCAATTCACCAGAGCAAGTCCCTATTACTTTTGGTCAGCTAGACTGTGAAAACTTTTGATCGTTGCTCACCATCGGCCAGGTTGCGCACATGCTCAGCAGCTGATATGGCAGCTCTTCAATATGATCGAGAATGGTTTCGAGGCAGCTGGTGATACCGACACTGCATTTCTAGATGGTGCGAGACTGTCCATCATTCGTCTTGCTCTTGCTCATGGTATGCACAGCGGTTATTTCTAAACGGCAGCAGATGGATAAAGGGCTGCGTATCGGACGGTGGGGTCAACTGCAAGGTTGCTGTCTTGCCCCCTGTGTATGCGCGATATATTGACACTATTTTCAGAGTGGAAAGTCGACATGGATGAGCCGGACGACACTCACAGGCATCTTAGTCATCTGATTGGCGTAAGCCCTTGTTTCACTCATCTGATATCTCCAGCTTACAACCTTCACTAGTTATACCCCGGCTATGCGATAGCATCTTATTCCCCTGAGTTACAAGGTGGTCTAATTGTCAACGGGACTTTCACGCGCTATACCAAAGAACAAATCTTGAACGCTGCGGAAACCAGTCTATTCCATAGAGGTATCGGACGAGGCCCTGATGCGGATGCAGGATGGGAGAAAGTTTGGAGGGCTGCGGCGTGGGCGCAGCTTGCCAACGAGACTGAATTTTACAAAGAACTTACCGTAAGAACTGGCAGTTATATCATGCCGCCAATACTAATCCAGTGCAGCACACCATCGAGAGAAATTTTGCGCCCAACCTCTTTTCCCTGTACACGTCTGATGGAATTTTCCAGATCGATGCGAATTTGGGGTATCCTGCTGCTGTTTTGGTAAGATGTTGAAGCCATTTTGTCTAGAAAATCTGTATCTGAACCTCGAATTCGGACCGATAGAATGCACTGCTACAAGCCCCTGATATCGCGAATATCAACGTTCCACTCCAGGTTACACTCCTACCCGCTCTCCCTCTCGCATGGTCGACTGGCGAAATGAAGGGCGCGCGTATACGTGGGGGGATCACCCTCGACTTTGCGTGGAATGATGGCAGGTTGACGACAGCAACCTTTACCGTGGATCAGAATGTTGCAGGTAGGGAGAGAGATGTGATAGTGAATTATGGTGGACGGGTTATAGCACAGTTCAGGAGCAATGGGGGATACAGCCAAACCGTCTCTTCATTTTAAGAACGTCAATCTAAACAAAGTGGATTCTTGTAATGACTAACCATGTACCATGATTACGATGACAAACGTCGTTAGGCGCTTCATCGCATTAATGGGGTAGTGGTAACCTGGGTCGTTGCCATCGACCCGCCGGGGGTTCGATTCCCTCTTAATGCAGCAGGAATTGTTGGAGTTCTAAACTTCAAAATTCTATTTTTACATAAATGTTTTTTTACTCAGTACTTGTTATGTAATCATTATTCACCAGTACATTGTCCATCAGAAGCAGTCAGCACTTGTTTAATGGCTCCGCGCATCGTGTCAAGCAAGAACTATCTGACACAGCTGATTCTACACAACGTCACTCCCCAGCATCAGCCGGAACCCTGCAGCCTGAGGTTATATCACTTGGCTGTCCAGAATCCATTTATCAGTATTCATGTGGGTTCACTTGTCGTCTCTACTGCATTCGCCTCTTTAGCACGACCGCAGAATCATGCTGCATGTGCATCTGGTGTCAACTTGCATCATATTCCCCAGCGTACGAAGATAGCGCGAAGAAGGATTGTCTGCAGTGGTATCGTGACTAGTACCAAGCCTTTGGAACACAGTCGACCGTGTGGTGCGGGTCAGTCTTTCCGCTGTACGCATACAATTGCTGCATTTGCGCCCAATGGTGAAACGGTCGAGTATAACCCCAAAAATGTAACTTGTCTCTCAAATCTACATCTTCATCGGCTGACTCTCTGCTGTGTATGATAGGTCAGTCATACCGAGAACATCAAAATCGGTGTGTCTAGCGAACTTGACGTTTCCTTTTTCACATTAATTCTGGTTGTCGTCAGAGTTCCCACTGAATGACATTAACTACGACATTAGTCCAAGTCGGAGTAACGAGAGAACTAAAAGAGACAAGTTAATTTGCAAAGTTAGATATGCCATCCAATACAAATATGGACCGGGATATGATGTGCAGCCCTATGGAAGCTCAGTGTATATGGCGATGCCAGTCCTGCCAAGAATAGGACATGGAGACCTAGATCTTGTTGTGCTTGTGAGTTATAGCTTATTAGCAGTCAACTAGCCTTTCATTCTGTTAATTTCTGGCAGGATACCAATTGGCCACAAGGTTTTTCTCCGGAGATAGACATGAAGCATCTACCTCGTATGTTCGATTTGTATAACTGAGGTATCAATGATCCTAACATATAAAAGCCATCTATAATACTAGGTAACATTGCTACAAGTCACGAACCAATGCCAGCGGAGCTGATCAAATGACAGAAAACTTGCTCGGACAATGCGACATGCAGGTTTTACTGACGTTGAAGCAGTTCCCTGGGCCCAGGTTCCTATTGGTTCGTCACCACGAATTGGGAAGGTTGTTTCGGGCTCCTCACTCTCCATCTCGATTTCCAGTAAAGTTCACTGATCCTGCATCCGGGCTTCACATCGACGTAAATGTAAACGAGAGGCTGGGATTGATAAACACTGGCCTTATCAAGACATACTGCGATATTGTGCCCAACCTTCGTTGTTTAATATCCGCCATCAAACAATGGGCTCGTCCAAGGGCCCTTAATCAACCCTCTATCTCCGAAGCAATCCGAACTTTCAACTCCTATGCGTTGGTGCTTATGACGATTGGATGGCTCCAGGTGCGGTCTGTATCACGTCGACTGGATCATTGGAACCTTAATGTCTAAGAGACTCGGAACTTGGCGCCGAAATTACAAGCTGGCCTTCAGCCAATGGAATCAAACGAGCACCTTTTTTGGATGCGGCCATCAAACTCATCCAAGCGGATACCTTGTGACACACGATATCGCAAGCCCACGACGTGGGTACCACCACATATTGATGTCCTGGACAACCTCGTAGAGCAATGGTTCAGGTGAGGGATGGCTGGGGGGCATCCATCTTGTAACTGAGATTTTATGGCTCAGGTTCTGGGCTGAATTTCAATTTTCGCGCCATGTGATAGACATCAAGCGGGGAGGCATTTTCCCCCGCATTCCGCATCTCGAAGAAGCTGCGCAACCTGACTATGACTCCAGAGGCCCTCGATCCGAACCCAACAATGGTTGGTCAACGTTTCTCGGTCCGGATGTGGATTCGAGGACAATGTTAGAAAGTTATCCTATTTCTGTCGTAGATCCGTTCATTCGATCAAAAGTACGTATGTGTGGAAATAGATGCCTTTCCTCCTCTGACCTATATCGCCTTAGAACGTCACCAGGGGCATCAACGCTCAAGCATTGCACATGTTCCAGGCCGAGTGCGCGGGTGCTGTCGAGCTACGGAAGCTCGGCACTGACATGACGGACATAATTGATGGATTTGACATGCTCAAGCAGGATTACAATGGACGTCTGACAGCCAGGCTACAGCAGACTCAAAGGGACCCTCACGGCCAGTCCTGAAAGCGGAGGAAGTTGACGTTATTCCTGACTGGAGCCTTGTTTCACGACAACCACCTGAATCAGTCGATGTTCCACGATACAGGGACTTGAAACGCGATGACCCATCTGTTGATGACCGGATCTTATCAGACACCCTCGAATCGTCTCATATACTAAATGAGCAAATCAGGGACAGCAAAGAAGGCTTTGGGCTAAAGTCGGCTTGCTTTCATCAGATGCGTCGCGTGTAGAGTTATCCATGTTTGTTGTCCGAGGATCATACCTATTTGCCTTTAAAAGTCCTTCTTACTGTTACGACACTGCTCACGGTATATATACCCACATTACCTCATAGCGTGGGGCAATATCATGATGATCAACGTCGGGCACCCGCAGGCAGTGATGCCCAAACCAGTGCTGACTCGTCATGAGAAGAACAGTATTAATATTGTGAATGCTGTGACGGAGGATATCTAACGGCGACCACATCATTGCGTACAGTGAAAACAAATAGAAAGAAATCGAGGCCTTTAATATTGATATATTGATCAGAACTAGGCTGTTCCGAGCTTCTGCTTATGTATAACATCTTATCTTGAGCCACATAACTCATAGCCTACTAGAGTCGCCAGACCGACATCACCGCTCGTACTGCGCCTTCTCACAAACCAAATAGCTCCCTGTTGATTCAACCTTGTTTCCTTACATCCAACATGTCCTGGAAATTAGGCACCTCCAAAAGTAAGTCCATGCGCGCCGGACCCCTTTGCTGATCTCCCATCCACCGGTCACCGTTTTCCATGGGAGTTCATGTCCTGACTACCACACAGAGTCCAACTTGAAGGATGCCAAAGAGAATGGCGTCGTCTCACGATCCGTCACCCCGATACCGTCGCGGCCCACGACTCCCAAGCCTCCTGGTGCTATCGACCAGCAAGCCCACCTTCGATCTGGTATGCTTACGATTCGTATCTTCTCTGGTAAGGACGACCTCTGGAAAGTACTATTATGAATGCACTCTGATGTCATACATATACAGGGCGCGGTCTCTCCTTAGCACCTGGCGTGCATGTCCCAGAGGTCATTCAAAAAGCGCTTGATAACCCACCTGCACGAAGATCAGCAAGCAACCGCGAAAGCATGCAGAGGAGGCGATTGTGGTGGCTTCCATATGTTGTCCTCGAGTTCGACAACAATCAAGTCCTGGTAGACGCCATGGGCGGAGATCTAGCTAACCCTGTGTGGTCGTACCGGGCAGACTTGTGTGTGGTTTATGCGCGATAATTCTGGCATCTCTGATCGTCTATGTCACTAGTGATGTGTCCCGCACATCGACAATATCAGTCTCATCATATCTTCGAACCGCCGCTGCCGTACACAGTCAAGAAGATATGGGTAACGACCTGCTCATGGCTCGTGTAGATCTTACTCCTGTACTTGACGGACACGTAAGTTCACTTGTTTGTGACCATACTGTCCCCTGAATATCGCACTTTGCATTCAGCATGCTTCAGATCAATGGTACATTGCCACCGCTGGCACCGGCTCGTTTCACCTCAAAATCGACTACAAACCAATAAGGAACGAGTCTTTGACTATCGATGCATTCGATTTGTTGAAAGTGATTGGCAAAGGGAGCTTCGGTAAAGTGATGCAAGTGCGCAAAAAGGATACGCAGCGGATATATGCTCTCAAGACGATTCGAAAAGCCCATATCGCATCACGCCCCGGCGAAATCACACACATATTGGCCGAGCGGACAGTACTGGCACTGGTCAACAATCCGTTTATCGTGCCACTCAAATTCTCTTTCCAAAATCCTGACAAGTTATACCTCGTAATGTCATTCGGTGAGTATTTTACATTTACTAAGTTGGTGGCAGCTTATGTCTGCGCAGTAAATGGCGGCGAACTATTCTATCATCTGCAGAGGGAAGGTAAATTTGATCAGGATCGCAGCCGATTTTATGCCGCAGAACTTCTATGTGCACTCGAGCATTTGCACGGATTTAACGTAGTTTACCGGTGCGTTCTTAATGCGGATAGCTGTGGCATTCTGCTAACCGCCTCATAGCGACCTGAAGCCTGAAAATATATTGCTCGATTACACAGGTCATATCGCTCTTTGTGATTTTGGTAGGTACATTACAATCTGGGGGCTGATGCGCTGATTGTCATCTGGTCAGGTCTTTGTAAGCTCAACATGTCAGAGACGGAGAAAACAAACAGTGAGAATGGCTTTGGTCTTCATGGAACGATTTAACCGGTCGCTATAGCATTTTGTGGCACACCGGAGTACATTGCTCCAGAGCTACTCGAGAGTCAGGGGTACACGAAGACAGTTGATTGGTGGACGCTCGGTGTCCTGCTCTACGAAATGATGGTGCGCCCTTCGAAACATTCACTTCTGATCATGACTTACTCAAATGCACAGACGGGATTACCCCCTTTCTATGACGAGAATGTCAACGTGATGTACCAACGCATCCTCAGTGACCCACTTGTATTTCCTTCGGATATGCCATCAGAGGCCAGAAGCGTCATGATCGGTCTCCTTCAGCGTGATCCTGCCCGACGTCTGGGAGCAAATGGTGGTGAAGAGATTAAGCGACATCCTTTCTTTGCCAAATATGTTGATTGGAACAGGCACGTATCCTATTTTTGACTATCTGTGCGTCACTCACGAATCACGTTAGGCTGCTCCACAAAAAGATTCAACCACCATTCAAGCCAAGTGTTGTGAGTAACTATGATCGTGTTCTTCTCTGTTATACTAAGCAAAACGTACCTTCAGGAATCCGTACTCGACGTGGCTAATTTCGACCCGGACTTCACTAACGAAGACCCTCAAGACTCTGTTGTTGAGGACTCTGCTCTTTCGTCTACCGTGCAAGAGCAGTTTAAGGGATTCACGTATAATCCCGCCAATGAGCACCTCAGCGAGAGCGTCAACTATGGACACGCAATGGGTTAAGCCCCCGCAATGATTATTTATTATTTGCAGTGCGCTGGCGTGCTCTCGAAAGATTTCCGGACATTTTTCGTCCCGGTCCGCTTTTGTGTGTATTTATACATTTGCATGCACTCGTTTTGTTTTCGCTTTTGTGTGGTTTTGTTGCATTTTTTCTCTCAAATCAGTAGGAGTTAACGGTAACATGTGCCGATTTTCCTTTCTGTAATACAGGCTTTTCTGTCTCTCATGCTCGTTCGGTTATGAAAAGCTTATGATAGTAGTAAATACTTATGCGACCGACTGTTTTTCATCGCTGTCTAACAATGTAGCATGGGTCTTACAGATGTCGCCAGTCTCCAGATTCAGGCTACTACCCTTCGTCTGCTTCGACAAAGGAGTGAGGTCAGACTCCATTGACGAGGTATCGATAGCCGCGGCGGTCTGTGCTGAATTTGGCTCCTGACTCGGATATGTTCAACTGTGAACTGTGACTTCTCTACATCGTAGCGGCGCGTACGCACCAAGTCTCCGAATCCCCTCGTGCATAGTTTGGTGCTGTCCAAGAAAGGAGAGCTACGGTCATGATGAACTGCGTAATCTAGATGACAAGCAGTCGCAGTCAGTATTGATGCATCGAGCGCACAAATCTGTTCCTTGGCGGCTAATTATGCCGATTATCTCTGAGACATGGCTCCCTCCTGGCGGAAATTAGGGGTCGGATGCGTCTTGGTCTTCGCTGAGATCACGGTGATGGTGATGGTTGAAAGAGATTATAGTGACTTGAGAGTGAAGCGGACGAAGAGCTCAGGATCACGTGCGCGTATTATGGGACGCGTCGCCGGAGTTGAATATTTAATATCTGAATTGCAGGTCCACAACCGCGTGCACATCAATCCACATCGCCGGTTGAACAATGGTCCACAAAGATTGGTCGACCAGATATAAGGCAATCCGGCAGTAGTCGTTTTTTTGTCTTCTCAATAGTTTTCTTCACCTAGTTCTGTTCACAACACTCAGTCAGTATAATTACGTCTGAGTCATGTCCTCTGCCGGCGAGACTGGCACGTCGTCTACTCCTCCACGTGCTAATGCACCAGTTTATGGTTCTAGTACAATTGAATCCATCCAATGGGATATCGAGCAGGCTAAGGAATGCAAGGCAAATGCCATGCTGCAAGCCCTCCTTCAGCGCGCTTCTTCCGCTCCCGAGGCTAAACAGCCCGAGCTCTTGCAAAAGTGTCTCAAGGCAGTTCTGCCGGTTTGCAATGGACAGGCCTCCACTGCTCTCGTAAAGTCATCTGATGTCGAGACAGCTCTCAAGGAATAGTGAGTTCTAAATACGTTGATCGGGAGTTTTCATGATTATAACGATTGAAAGTATACGTCCAGGAGTTGAACACGACTTTTACGGCCCTTTCATAAGAGCCACTAATATCGTTCTCGCGTGTCTTGAAGAGATCAAGGTTGATGGGATGCGTGCCCCTGTCTCCGCCGTGGACATGATCTGTCAGCAGAACGATATGCCTATGCATCAAACCCATCAGACCGCAGAATCAATTCGGAAGCCCTACCTCGTCATTCTCCCTTTGAACAGCGCATGCGCTCTCTTCCAGGATGAGAAGGGCGGTGAGAAGGGGAAAGAGGAGGACGAACAGGAGGAGGACGAGAAGCGCAAAAGGAAGCGCAAGGCTCACATGGACACGAATGCAACGGCAAAGCCAAAGAATCTCCCCTGGAAAGATGCTCTAGCTTGCATCGAGTTCAAGAGAAAGACGCCAGGGAGGACGAAAGGGATCGACCCACCGCCCTGTTCGTACATAGTGAAAGACTATGTCCCCACCAAGCCAGAATATCTGCCAGTGGGTCATCTTGAGGCTGAGAACCCGGCACCAGGCTCTTCGCAGACTCCAGCAAGACAACCCGTGTCAGACACTGCATGTAAGTAATGGCATTTAAGATTCCGAGACCAAGCTCAATCGGCCAAGCTATAGTTCTATCTTCTAGTCTTACTTCTGCACAGCCTTCCCGGGACGGGTCCAGGTCCAAGCGCAAGGCCACGAGTACTTTGCAATCCGCCGCGAAAAAATTCAAGATGGATCCAGACTACACGGACACTGATGTGGACGCCGATTCAGATGTAACCATCCAGACAGGTCTGTACGTCGCCGAAATGTTTGCGGACAATCTCGGAGTCACTTATCTGCTGAATATTATTATTGTCGGTGAGTTCGTTCGTCTACCGAAATTGGTCGCACTCTTATAAAAGTTTTTTCAGACGATGTGATGTGGATCTGGTATTATGATCGGCAAGGGATTATTCAATGCTCAGGCATCAACTTCATTCAAAATCTCCCGCAATTCATGGTGCTGTTGTATGCTTTACAACGCTTTGAGCTTCACGATTGGGGCAATAAGGTCTTCCTCCCAGTTCAAGTTGAGGGGAAACGATGCCACGAAATCAAAATCAAAGATGAAAAGCTTGGAGAAGTGGATCTGCTGCTTCACACTAGTGACAACAGAAGAGTGACACGCTACGGACTGCAAGGACGGGCCACTAATGTGGTCCCTGTCGCCAGTGAAGCACTCACGAAAAAATACGATAATCTCCAGGATGGGATGGTGGCCAAAATATTTTGGGGAGAGGCGAGTCGCACGAGCGAACCGGAAATCTTGGACAAGGTTGATGAGATCGCGAAGGTTCACAGTTCTGTGAAAGGCCATATCCCTGAGCTGCTGTGGCACTACAAGTTCACGAATTCCACGTCCGCCATCCGAGAAGCACTCGGCGTCCCAGACCCCACCACGGGTAGTCGCATCCTCTACATTCTCGTATTCCGCAAGCTCAAACCGATCACGGAGCTCTACGGCAGAGAGCTTTTCGACGTGTGGTATCAATGCATACTATGTACGCATTTCATCGCATTTATGAGGCTCCAGTTGACATAGTGTGCAGGTCACCTTACTTTGTGGAAGGAGGGGGTTGATCATCGAGATGTCAGCCCTGGAAACCTGATGTGGTACTGGCAAGACGGAAAGCGGATAGGTGTTTTAAATGATTACGATCTATCCTCATTGGCGGGTGACACAGGTTCTCGAGGCAATGAATGCATAGGAACGATACCGTTCATGGCGATCGATCTTCTCAGCGTAACAGCCCAACGAGGCGAAGTCAAACATCTATATCGCCATGATCTGGAGTCCTTTATGTGGTGCTTTGCCTGGATCTTCTTGAAAGGAGTCCGCCTATCTCAGGGATTGCGCCCCGTCGATGAATGGGCGACTTTAGATGCTAGGGCATGTTCCGTCGAGAAGCTTTATTTCCAGGGACATATCAAAATCCCCGCACACTTGCACAAAGATAAACTTATGTGGAAATTCCTTGTGGATTGTTTCCATGTGCTTAACACGCACACCTTTAATCGAGTTACACAACTTTACCGAACAATGGTAGAGGGGGACCAACCGACCAACTCCAAGGAATCAGAATCAGACATTGATGGTTTTCTGCTGTCATTCAAGAACACTGAGAGCTGGGCTGCTCTCAGCAAACCTTCACAGTAATTTTCACTTGTTACACTACCTGGGTTCCAATAGATGCGTCAATTGCCCCTGTGTGTTTTGTCTCCAATAGGTAAAAGTGAGTCGTCGTTGCGCAGAATGAACTGTTTGAATCGGACATCCTACCAAGCGATATTCCTGTCGAGTAGACTTTTGATCTAATCAAATTGCGCGTCTTTTAGCTAACAAGCATTTGAGTTATAGCTGGCCGGTCCGACCCAGGGTGCTCTATTTATCCCAGACCAGACAGTACGCAAAACCTCCCTCATACACTCATATCATATACTCCTTCCACCCAATACTGCCTCTGGTCATTTCTCATTCAGCAGCGTTCTGCATATTGCTATATTAACAGCACCAATACAAATGTAAAAGTACTCACCAGTTTGTCGCTAGATTTTTGGTTGGGCCCCCCGCACGTAAGAACGCAGTCCACATTTTTATCGCAACAGTCGCTAGCCGTCTTGCAACTCTCGCCTTCAGGACTACAGCCTGGGACTAGCCTTGCTGTGACAGACATTATAGATGCTGTCAACGCAATAATAATGGCGGGGAAGAAGAAACGCATTGTCTGTTTAGGGTGGTATGATCTGCTGAGGTACTCAAATGATATCTTTGAGTCTGAGATGGGTGGACGCTGGCAACAGTAGGAAGATGACTCGCTTATATATCATCAACAAGGAGGTTTGGCAAAATGGTTAAACCTATCCCTTCTGGTCATTTCGTGGGTGTAGCAATTCTGGTGGCCACGGAGTTCTGCCTTTGTCATGATTCACCAGTGACGCGGTTGTGATGAGGCAAAGATGCCACGTCAAAGATATTAGCAGCGTACCCAACTAGCCTACAATATTAATCCCTGATAATATCGCCTACTCTTCCTGTCTCCGCATGGTTTGACGCAGCCTTGGCATATCATGGAGTGAAAATGACGTGGCATAGCCAAAGCTTTATGCAGTCTTGCTGAGGTATGAGAGGGAATGGAAAAGACATGAATGAGGCTCGATACAGCGGGGACAAGGCTTGACACGCGAATAATGGTGAACCGTACGTGATAGTATCCAAGCGTCTCAGGCTGGTTGGCCAATGTTCACTGGATAACCGTTAGTGCTACTAGAGGCAAATACAGAACGCGACATACTGCAAGGTGATGTATCCTGCCTGTATAAGTCCATGCATGCATGATTGGTCTGCACTGGTGAACGTGGACACTCAGTTACTAATGGAATTAAGAGGGCTGCTCAATTCTCAAAGTTAGTGCTCACTTGGGATCCGAGCAAGTTACGACACCTAGTAGTGTCGTTCATAGTGTCGTGGGCAGAAAGGAATTGGAAAGGCAATTGCAAGTGGAAGCGAGGAAGGGAACGGCCACCTTTTCAATTCAATCGCGTTGATTTTATACTTGGTCTTATTAGTACCATCAGGAAAAATCCACCTCACTACATAGTACTATGTAGTCCGTGTGGTCCATGTAGCTCGGTCGTTACATGCCTTCTACATAGTGCTATATAGCGCTATGGAGCACCACATGGTGCAACTGTAGTAAACTAGTAGTAGATTGTAGTTCATAGGAGTGGAACTCCAAGCAACTATATAGCGCACCATAGTGACTCAAATTATAGAACACGAAATAGCAACAAATCAATGAATTCAGATCAGTCAATACTAACAGTGGTACTGCTACGAGCCTCAGCTGCTGCTCTTGCTAGCCTCTCCACGCACTCTCCTCCTGAAGCTGGTGTTCTCGAATAGCATCGTCGAATGCCTCGTCACTGATCCTGGATGTGTCTGAGACTGTAGTGGGTGTCTCTACACCTGCATGGAAACTTCGCAAATTAGACTGGCACTTGTAAAATTTGAGTGAAACTCACCGAGCCACGTCATGCAAATTGTCACAAATCCTTTCGAAGAGCTTATAAGGTGCCGTGCGCTCGTCAAAACGCTGCAGCGAGTTCAAATGATTGTTGTAGACAGATGCATATGCGATGGCTGTGAACTTGATGTCTTCCTTCACGCCCTGCATCCACTTGTCAATACAGCATTCAATCTGACAACAATTAGGCATCTTAATGATATTACGAACATGAGAGATGACTTACAGCTGTAAGTGTGAGCGCAATAACCTTGATAGGCATGGGGTTGAAAAACTTATTGTAGACAATGCCTTTGTCACTTCAGTTTGCAAACCACATGACATTGATCCCATCTTGGAGTAACTCGGTCTTGTATATCCCCGTCTTCGTTATCCAGTCCTAATACCCATAGTCAGTAGTACTTGAAAGTAGACCATTGCACTACATACCTTGAAAACGAATGATGAACCCTCTTTCAAAGATTCCGCTTGATCTCGGTTTTGCCTTATCACGTCCCTCGATTCACTTGACCGAAACCCATAAAAAGATCGAGTAAGTGACCGCATCTTCGTTTTGAGTTCGC